>JAGDQP010020782.1:0-32717 GCA_022664845.1 Lepisma saccharinum | reverse complement strand
CCTGTGACTTAATGAACATATAACACACAAATATCGACTGTCGATTCCTTCACCCCTTCCATTTTTGAATCAAAAATAATTCCATAAAACAGGTTAAGAGGGGATGAAGGATTGAGATTTCCCTTTTTCACTTTTTACATCGTCGAGAATATGTAATTATAATTACATCTTTGCCCTGTTAGCAGCCTAAAGTTCAAAATATTTGTTTAGTAGGGGCTGAATTCCATTCCGAGATCATGGTTATACAAGATTTTTGTACTTAACTCAAAATATTAAATATTCAAAATTTCAATGTTACCAAACCTAAATTTCGCCAAAAATATTCGTGCCCAAATACTGATGGAGGAGGAGAAGGTAAGAAAATTAGGCTATCATAACGAAAGTTCTTCCTCCACACAAAACAAAAGGTAGAAAGGAGTTAAAAGTTCAAGCTGACGGGAATTTAAATATTATCACTTGGAATTTCAACTAATAATCTTCAATAAAAATTTTGTTTATAAAATTTTCAAAGATGGCTACCCTCTGTAGCACGAGGCACGCGGCGACATTTCAATGACGATCCCAAAAATTGTCCAACACGTAAGTTATCTCATTATTCTTTTATTTTAAATAAACTGGAACCGACTCACCATGTCCAGAATCACATCTGATGATCGCGTTGATCACATACTTTTAGTTACTCCATCGACGATATAATAGAAATTGAGAAGACGTCATCTTTCAATCCATGTCGGGCAGGGTACAAACACACATGACGTCACGCGCACGCAGCACGGGAAAAACAGTCTCGAACCAAACTCACACGAGACGAAAAGAACGAAATATCGCGTGAATATCGGGATGTAGAGCGGAAATCCAGAGTCCCAAAAATAACGAAATGCAAAACAATTAAAATAAATTCCTTAAACTAATAATGAAAATATTATTACTAAAAATAAGCATAAACACTTACATACTAGATACATCAAAATAAATACTCTCGTTACTAAAGGGGGTGACGAAGGGGAGACCCGGCCATGCATTGACCATTATTTAAATACCTAAAATTTAATTTCAAAGAATAAATCCCAAAGAAAAATAATAATACAAAAAAAACTAAAATACAATTTGATACATAGAGACAGTATCATAGAGACCTCTATGAGTTGCTCTAAAGCTAGCGGCTTGGATTTCCTCGACAACCAACAGATGGCATCAGTGATGTTCAAACTGACACATCACAAGTTAGAAATAGTTAAATCAGGTTTGAAGTGTTGAACGGTTTTTCTTGAACAAATGAAACTTTTAGAAATGCATAATTTACTTTGTGCTAACAGCTATCTTCAAAACTCAATGATATGGGGGGGGGAAGAGATATGCATGCATGTAGTAAGTTAACCCTATCTCTATGACCTGGGGTCCGCACGGACCCCAGGCACTTTTGCGTGGCTGTCATTTTGTGCATATCCTATTCCGAGTGTTCATACTCAGTGCCATCTCAAATCAAAATGTTTGTAAACCGCTACAAGCTTTTCATTGTATGCAGATCAACAGAGCGTTGTCAATTTTACCTTAAAATTTCAAGGTCATATTTCTATGACCTGGGGTCCGTCCGGATCACAGGTATATTTAAGGTTATAATTTCCTTTGTATACATTTTTTTATTCACGTTTTGAATATTTACTAACTTCCTTAGTTTGTCAACAGGTGGCAGGGTACTCTATGTACACATGATTCCAACATCCGGCGCCATCTTCTTTATTTTATTAGCATTAAGAAGGTGAATCTAGGTACAAATAATTTTAACATTTCGTGCTACGTTTTGACTGTGTTTGTACCTGTTTGCGAAGCGGTGAAGACTTATTCTGCAGTGTTCTTGAAGTGATTTCGTTTTTATTTTTAAATAAGTGAACTTGAATTTGATGAAAGAAGCACAAAAAGAAGAAGAACCACAAGAACAACAACAATTATCTGTGTACTGTGTTTTTCGCTGCAAAATGTCACGACGAAAGGGAGTTCCAATAGAAGAAGTTAAACGTGTATTGGATGAAAGCGAGTGATCGTGATATAGACTTTGGGAGTTGCGACGAATCTTCAGAATATGAATTGGGTGTAGGGGATAAAACTGAAGATATGTATTATGAACCTGATAGTGAATCTGATAGTGGTAGTGTATGTGATAGTGACTCTTCTCTCGACCAACCATGTAATAGTGGTAAACGGGCTAGACACTATAATATTTTAAATCAAGCTCATATATTTGAATCGCGTTCAGGGCGCAAATGAACTACAAGAGATCCTCATTCAACACAAACTGCAGCCCATAATGTTTTTTGACAAACAAGAGGATTAGTAGGTGATGCTAAGAATGTTTCTGATAAATGTGGAGCACTGAAGCTGCTCATAACACCAGACATGGTCAATCTTATTGTTCGAGAGACAAATAGAAGGGCTGAACAAGTGATAGCAAAGTGGAATACATCCCATCCTGCAACTCAAAAGACATGGACTGAAACAGAAATATATGCTTGTATTGGAATATTGTTACTTGGTGGAGTTTACAAATCGGCGAATGAAAGCGTTGGAGAAATGTGGTCAATGGACAGTGGGAGGCCAGTATTTCGTGCTACAATGTCAATGGAACGATTCCATCATTTGCTTCGTTTCTGTCGTTTCGACAATGAAGTCACAAGAGAACAGAGACTAGAGACTGACAAACTGGCTTCCTGCAGCGATTTCTGGAAAATGTTTCTGGATAATTTGGCAGTTTTAAAAGCCTGGAAACGACCTGACCGTTGATGAACAGTTGGTAGCATTTCGCGGACGGTGTAAAATTGAACAGTACATTCCCATCAAACCTGGTAAATATGGTATAAAAATATACTGGTGCTGTGACGCCGAAAACTCATATCCTTTGACTGCAGAAGTGTATGTCGGCCGACAGCCTGGTGCTGTTGTTGAAAGGAACAGTACTGTAGATCTTGTAAAGCGATTGCTTGACCCTTGGAAAAACAAAGGACGAAACGTCACTATGGATAATTTCTTTACCAGCGCCGAGCTAGATGAAGATCTATTAAAAGTGAAAACTACAGAGGTTGGAACAATGCGGCATAATCGAAAAGAAGTTCCAAGAGAGTTACTTAAAGATCGCCAACGTGAAGAGAAATCTTCAATCTTATGTTTTGATCATGAATTGACCCTGGTTAGTTATGTTCCTAAAAAAGGAAAGGCAGTTGTCTTGCTCTCACCCATGCATCACGACAAAGCAATAAATGAAGAGAATGACAAAAAAAACCGAGATTATTATTCATTACAATGAAACAAAATCCGGTGTAGACAACCTTGACCATTTATGCAGGTTGTATTCATATAAGCGTAAGATACGCCGCTGGCCTATGATTTTATGGTTCAACATGCTGGACTGCACAGCCATAGCTGCATACATAATTTGGATTTTGAAATTCCAAGATTGGGAATTTGGAAAGCGACACAGACGTCGATTATTTCTGAAACAACTTGGGAGAGAGTTAGTCAAAGACCATATTCAGAGAAGACTTGAGAATCCACAAGCTCTGCAGTCTGGAGTTCGTCTATCACTTAAATCTCTGGGAATTGGAATTCCAAAAATACAAGCTGTATCTGCTGGAACTAGAAGTCAAGACAAGGAGAGAAAGATGCGGTGCCAACTGTGTCCAGGTTCTTCGGATAGGAAGGTGAAGACCAAATGCAAGTGCTGCCATATTCCTTGCTGTCCGGAACACCAGCACACAATATGTGATGTCTGCGCAGGGACCATTTAAAACATGTGAATTAAACGATAAGAAACTTGGTGAATACTCGTAGTCAGTGGCTTAGGTTAAACTACGCTACATTTAGAACATTTTTAAAATTATATGACAATGATGTAATTTGCTTCAATATATTATAGCATTTTTTTTATCAGAATCTTGTAATATGAATAAAATAAAGTAAACATAAAACGAGAAAAAATCAATAATAATATATTAAACATTAACTGAGTATTAGAACAATGAATTCGTAAATCACAACATCCAAAAAACACTTAATTCAAGGAAAATCTGCTCAAGGACAGATGGGGTCCGCGCGGACCCCAGGTCATAATGTGGTATGTTTTAGAAGGACATAATGATAGGGTTAAATGATGTTAAGTGGCATTCAACATTCATTCAGATACAGCATAATTTAAGCATAATATGTTTGCTTAATTTAAGTTTAGGTAGATCACGTATAGAATATTTCAAACGCTAACCATGAATGGACAGGCTTCGTCAA
Source organism: Lepisma saccharinum (assembly GCA_022664845.1). Lineage (NCBI taxonomy): Eukaryota > Metazoa > Arthropoda > Insecta > Zygentoma > Lepismatidae > Lepisma > Lepisma saccharinum. The sequence goes on along the minus strand of JAGDQP010020782.1, from coordinate 28,445 downwards.
ACACATATACCACTCTTCTTGTATCGTAAAACCGGGAAATATTGGGCACAATTGAAGACAAATTCAATAGTTTTCTTCTTTTATGCAAACGTCTAAAAAATCACACAATATATTTGGTTCTATCTTAGTCACAATTACATGCTAGTAATCTTTTTAACAAGGCAGTGTATTTGAATGATACTGATTTATTCAAAACCCGTAGTTTCTGCAAACTATCCTACTAGGGTAGGTAAGATTGCGCACATGGGTGGGAGAGACTAGCCATGATCATAAAATAACATACGATAATACGAAGCGAATTGAAATACATTTTGTTATCCAAAACATTATATACTGTTGTATTACCAAAAGCAGTATGAATATTCCTATTAAATGTTACATTTCTTACTCGTGGCCGTGTTTATAAACTTTACTAATACAATCGTAATTGGATTGTAAACATTTAGGTTATGCTCTTCACCCAGTATATTCCTCCACTAAGTAGTGGGCCAGAACCAAAAATGACACTCCAAACCAGCAGTGTTTTAGACACAACTTCGTGCAAAGTCTCCTATAATTGCATTGAATGAATGTACTGCGCAAACCATCCTCATTAGGAAGGAGAGATTATGTGCCACATACTTTGGGTGCAATTTTTCAGGAAGACTGCAAACTACGTACAACACTAGTTCTGTCAAATAGATACACCTTTGTTTTATAATTATTTTACAGTAAAACATTTTCTTTGAAAAGATACAAAGCGCTTACGAAAAATAAATCAATTAATTTGTGTCCTAGATGAACATAATTGATCATACGTTTCAGCAACCAACCGCTATCAACACACGAATTTATATTCACTTGGCTTGACTCTCAGCTCTTTAGTCCAATTCCTTTCCTTCTTTCCAGAACCAGCGCAATCTCTTCAACAGAGCAAACTCTCCTGCTTTCCGATAAACATTATACTAAACAAAGAATTAACTACAAACTAGAACTACTAATTGACATCAGTCGTAGCAAGGTAACTTACGTTTCCATATATTTAAAAGCTCATTCATACAATAAAGGATATAAACAGGTTAGCTTTATCATTTTCACGTAGAATCATTATCCAATATTCTCCATCATATTAGAGTAAAGGCGAATTAGCACCCATAAGGGAAACAATAATGATGTTATTTCTTTATAGAATTGTTGTAAATGCCTTTCTTAGAATCACCATAAAAGTTTCTATAGATCCGCCTTGTGCTAAGTCCACCGTCTTGAAAAATGCCACATCGGAAGGTGAGTAGAATGGCCCCACTTGGCCGTGTTTTGGACTTAATCAGAATTTAATTTATTTCATAAAAGACTACGAGCTATATTATAGAACCCTGAACGGCGTGCTCGAGCTAACCTTCAGAACATGGTATAGGAGACATAGTAGACTGTACTCTATTCTCTGGCGCTCTATTTTCTCCAGTCCCCGTGGCATATCTGCTAAAGATCATGGACCATTTCATAAAAGGCTACGAACCATTTTATAGAACCCTGAAGAACATACCACACCTAGCCTACAGAACATGACATAGAATGTCATAGTAGACCATACCCTATACTCTAGCGCTCTATTTCCCCAGCTGCCGTGGTGTACTGCATAAAGAACGTGGGCTATTTCATAAAAGACTACGAGCCATTCTGAAGGCTGTGCTCGAGCTACCATATATTACAGGGCTGTACGATACCCTGCTGAGGAAATAGAGCGCTAGAGTATACGGTATATATAGTCTACTATGACATTCTATGTCAAGTTCTGTAGGCTAGGTGTGCTATGTTCTTCAGGGTACTATAAAATGGCACATGTTTTTTAGCAAATATGCCACGGCGCCTGGGAGAAATAGTCTACTATGACCTTCTACGTCATGTTCTGTAGGCCAGGTGTGGTATGTTCTTCAGTGTTCTATATTTTTTCTTAGCCTTTTATGAAATGGTCCATGTTCTTTAGCAGCTATACCACGGGGACTGGGGGAAATAGAGCGCCAAAATATACAGTATAGTCTACTATGATCTCCTATACCATGTTCAGTAGGTTAGCTCGAGCACGCGGTTCAGTGTTTTATAATACAGCTCATAGTATTTTATGAAATATATTAAATTATGATTAAATGCAAACCACGGCCAAGTGGGGCCATTCTACTAAGGTATTTTCTGCCGTTGTTTAAAAGATTAACTAGGAAACGATTCATCTTAGGAAAAAAATCTCAAATCTCAAATCGAAAGAGCAGATAATTTCCTATCAGATTACAACTTTAGTGTTTCTTGGAATCTTTTCACTTTCACGAAAAAAGTTAATACATTTTGGAGGAAAAGTATAACATTACGCCAAAAGGAGCCATTTTGCACCAGATATACTTCATTTCTGACACCCTGCTGGTCTATTGGTTATTATTGTGGGATGAAAATTGCAAATTCAAGCCATTACAAATAATAAATCCTGGCTACGGATTGAGGGGTCCCGGGTTCGAATCCTGGTTCTGCCAAGAAATTGTCCAAGTTGTGTGGGTCTGGAACGGTCTCGACCCAGCATCGTGATGCAATTGGGGAGCTGCTATGAATAGAAGATGGTGGCGAATACAGTGAGAGCTTAGGCTCTCCTCTTCAACCCCTCTGGTCAGTGAGGGAGCAGAAGAACAATCTCCTTCCACCGGGGAGAGGCCTCATTCGGTAGTGGAGTGAATATGGCTGTGATTATTATTGTTTATTATACCTGATTTCTACTATGATTTGTTAATTGTTATTTGTTCATTTTATGTAGAATGAAGTGCAATAGCAGACTTCTAATTCGCCTGTACTATTACCATCCTTTGCATTCTCTATAAATGTTTAGTATTTCTTTGATGTTGGTCTTACTAAAGCTCACAGAAAGCCTTATTATCTGTAAATAATTATCAAATTATAACATATTCGTAGTTCGTTAAAATTCCATACATAATATATATCCCCTGTTTTCTTTTCTTATATAATTTCGTATGTTTGAAAATAAGGTTTTGTGAAAGATATATGGGCCGAAACGGGACGAGATGACTGGAGAGTGGAGGAGACTGCATAGTGAATAACTCCAAGGACTGTACGATTCACCAGATGTAAAACTAATGAAATCGCGACGACTAAGGTGGACAGACCATGTAGCTCAGATGGGGGAAAATGAAGATTATATTCTATCCTGGTTGGAAGGCCGGATGGAAGGAGACCATTGGAAAGACCGAGACGTCGTTGGGAGAACAATATTAGAAAAGATCTTCCAGAAGTAGGTGTTCGTGATGAAAACTGGCTAGATATTGCCTAGTATAGAATCAAATAGCGAACGTTTGTTACTACGGCGATGACTTCGTGAGTTCCATAAGCCATAGAGTTAGTTAGTTAGTTAGTTAAATATACTTTCGTTGATATTTAACTTGTGTATTCTTCTTTTAATTAAACATCAATATTCTACAACTCATCACTCACTATTGGAAACAAACATGAAAATGTGGGACCTGTGGCGAAATATTATACGAGTCTATCTGAAGGCAATGTGAGAGAAATGTTATTTTTTTATGAGTGGCATAGCGTGTTGGTATATTAATTGAGTTCTTCGTTTTATTTATACCCGAGTACAGTTACCGAATGACAATTGTGAGCTGGATGAAAAACGCCGAAAAAAGCAGGATTTTTAAGTTTCCGGATATATTGAATTTCCCACTTCAGTTCAATGTAGTTTCAATAGAACTTCAGTGGCCCCAACTTTTCTTCCTGAAAGTTTTCATAACAACTATAGCCCATGCGCTTGCTCTTACTAATAAGAATAAAAATAATCGAGTTCGATATATCGACAACAGTACAAGTCACTCACCCTAGCAGTTAACAAATAGCGACACATTACATCAGTGACCGCTCATGACCATCGAGATTTTAGTAGATAACATAGAGTGCGGTGAGGGACTCTGAACGACTTAATGGTAATTTACCTTGTAAACAAACGGTTCGCAACGAATAGATAAAACTTAACATGGAATCGAAAGCCCAATATTTTGTACAACACTCGTTGTAAGCACTGCGTGATATCTGGTAAAGAATGGATGCTTTGTGTGTAGAAATAAAGACGTGTGTCCTGTTCAGGGTCACCCACGACCTAGCGGTCACACTGAATATTTAAAAATAAAACACTAGATCTATACTTAAATCCTACACGTATATATTTTAGGAAAGAATAATCTAGGTGTATGATCTCTACAATAAGAACAAAGAAAGACCATTACTAAAGTCACAACAAATTCAATAATATATGCTACTGTGTAATAAAAGCTCTTCGGGGACCGTAGATCCCGTAGAGCTAAGAACTGCTGTCATGTGCACATGCACCACTGGTTCTGCATCGTCCACAGATAAGTGCATTGTCACCCGCGCTCACACAGACCACGTGGTACCAACGCCTGTACTTTGAACATTGAATCCGATCACCCATTGCATACGACCCAGGTTCGTAGTAGTTCCGTCCACAAAAGCCACAGTCTTCTCAAGCATCCTGTTGTGGAGGGCCCGATGGAGACTTGTGTGCAGTTAGTAGAACGAAAGACGTCTTCCTCCCATTTCCCCGAGCAACTGCTGCAGACCTACCTTGCTTATTTTGGCGTTGTTGCTTGCGTCGTAGATCTTTGATGTACCACGGCAATGTTAGCAGTGTGGCCCGTTGCGCCCTTGAGGTTCTTCTCTTGCGTCGTTGTTTGTGGTCCGGGAACAATTTTCTGGAAGGACATGGGACTTAACTTCGGTTTCGCTTGCAAGAAGGGGTTGCCTCCCGATCTAGACGGACGCTACCTTTTTGTGTAGCATCGGTGGCATCTGTTCTATTCAAGTTATCTGTTGTGGTGGTGGAGCATGGTGTCACCGTGTACGGCGAGGAAGGTTTAAACAAATGATCATTAATTATATCATGACTAATGGGAATAATGCCACAGACCTGAAATCCCTTAATGGCTTTCCCAAATGCTGCAGCTTTTCCCCATGCCTCTTGGAAAACACGTCTAAAGCTGGTTCTGGTTAGTTTCCTTCCAACATGACAACGCATCCACTTGTTTACCTATAGTGGCCATTTCAAAGCAGCAAACATTTCCCAGGGACCCTGCAGTACTGAAAATGGTGCAACCAATGTAAGAATATATCTTCTTTCACATATCCACTGTCGGTTATATCAATAACAGAATCAGGGGGAAGATCATTGTTCATATCATTACGCTGCCTTTTTCCGCTGAACACCAAGTAGGAAAAATGAAAGCACCTGCAACATTAAAACACGCAATAAACGAAACATATTCAACTTTCTCGGCGGATTTCACAAACGCTGCATTTGGGCTACCCTTTTCTGCCCCAACACTCTGTGGTTTATTGTTGAATTGAACACCGGGAGCGTCCACGTTGTAGATGTGATCCGGAAAGGTGACCAAAATAGTGCCTTATACGGTTTGACGAAGTAGGTCAAAATATTCTGTGACAGCTACCTTGTTGAAACCTTATGCTCCTACAAGAAATATCTTCTGCGTAGTTCGTAACGATAAACCAGGGTATCGGTTGAGAAGCAATCGAAAGCAATATTTTCCCACCGATCGCGTCTCCTTGTTGAAAGGGTGCTTAAGTGCTTTCTTCTCAGCGTAGTCAAATGCGACTTTTCTTGCATTTTGCGGTTTTAAAGGGAAAGCTTTCCGTGCCACCTTGAGCAGCAAATTGGCTATATCGACTTCCTTTTCTTTCCCAAACACGGGATGACCCCCATGTGACTTCCTACTGGCAGATTTCAACCGCAAGAGTAACGTGCCCTTGGGTATCCTGTATTTCGTGCCATCCTCTACTCTCTTGTAATCTCTGGGTATCTGTAATGAAACATGAAGACCTAATAAGGCACTATATTCCAAGTATACAATAAAGGACAACGTAACAGCAATACAAAGCTGTGTTCAGTGTCATTCCATCAAATGGGTTCAGAGTCGCCTCACAACGCCGGTTACCGGTTAAGTATTCGTAATTTTTCACAGATGCCAGCACCACCAGGCAGCATGCAGTAGTCAGGTATGACTATATTTCCGTCAAACTTTCTTGCATCAACATCCGGGTTCAGTGCTGTTTCTGGTAAAAATTACACACTATATATACAGGCCTCAAACTACAGTATGGCTACATTATTATTTGGTACTTACATTTGTTGGTGTCTTGTTCGCTTTCCTCTCCAAAACAGACGTGGGTTCCTGCCGTCGCACGAATAATTAACTCACCACACAATGGTGTTCCACCTCCATCACTTTCCACCAAACTCAAGGTGGCGTTCTTTGAGAACAAATGACAAATGGTAATCTGTTGAGTTACCCGCCGTTCAGAGCTCCCCCACCGCACTGTAAACAATGCACGCCCAGACGTAGGAATTTTGTAAATAAATGTTGGACGTTTTCAAGAAAAACAAATGCAGGCCTGACTTTACTAGAAAGCCGTACATAAGATCATTATTTGTAGAAGCTATCTTGTGACAATAGCCAAGAAAGTTTAGCTGATACTTGCAATGGAAATATACAAGCATGTTAACCACTAAACTGCGATAGTTTTCTATAGATACCATTAATACATAGTCATTGCATCGAGATCAAGATCGGTGTTAGTATCTGCTTCAGTGCACATGGCTATGCTTAACCGCTTTTCTTAGCATACTACCTAAATTAACTGCTTCTAATCTAATTTGGAGACTAAAAGATATATTTGTTGGAATAAGGTTAACCCCTAGTCCACCTCACAATTATCTCTAATATTCGCTATTAATCAACTAGTAACATCCGTTACTAAAATAGAGCTGACTGTTAAAGTTAGAAAGCCTGGTTGTACTTATTTTAAAAGTGCTGGAAATCAAATATGAATCAGCAGTAACAAATACATTTATACCTTAGAAATATATAGAATGTATAAAATAACATTCAAAGTAAATAGTGTATTTATTTTACAGGCAAAACGAACTGGGATGATTCTGTATAAACTGGCTGACAGATCGTTGGATCTAGAGACCAAAGAAGAGGTGGGTAAATTATATTAGCTTTAATTTGGCTCAAGATACTCCAAAACTTATACTCCAAAATCCCAAAACAATATTCCATTTTACTATCTCCTCATTTGCCGTTACACATTTTAAGTCCTTAAGCTCTAACATCAAAACGTTGTTAGTGTATCTATAGTGAAGGCATTAAGGTGGAACGGTAGCTTCTCACCTTTCAGGTAATGTAAATATCGGCAATTCAGTATGAGGATTTATATCTATTTTCTTCGGTGATGCAAAAAACGAAATATGCTCCAACCACTTCCTAATCACGAACATTAAGAATCTACATAACGATTAATAATATTAATGATTGCAGATATAATTCAAATTTTAACAAGAGCTATACAACTTAATAAATTTCGCACATGGTGATTGTTTCTCATATTGAGATCTAAAATTTCGTTAGACTCATCTTGTCAATATTGTCACATCTTGAACTTGAGAACTGGAACGCAAAGCCACCAAAACGTTTACCACAGTGTATCAACTCACCTACTAAAGAATATCAGAAATCGGTGACTCCATTGAAAAGCAATAACATTCTGAAATCATGGTAGTCAATTCGGGGCACGAAATACATCTTGCCTTCGTTGTACAGTTAGATGTATCTACATCAACATCTTGAATTTACTATCTCTCTCGTATTTTTTTTAAGTAAGTTTTCACTTCTTTAAATAAATATGTGTCTTAATTAAAATATTGTATATTATGTAAAGTAAATTTTGTAGAATGTTCTATAGTTTGAAACTTCCGAAATAGATCTTTTTCTTCGGATTCTCCTTAAGGACCTTTGCTTTAAGGAACCGATAACTTCAACCAGTAAACCTTTTATTAACATAAAATCATAAACTTGGTAAACAATAAATCTTCAAGTTGTCATGTCTTGTAATCCGAAAGCTAGAGTGACAAAACCAAATAACACTGCATGGTATTCTAAAATTACCAATTATTGGCCTTGTTTCTGTAATGATATTATTGCCATTAACTCACTATTACTGATGAGAATATCTTTAACCAATAAGTAATATCTAATGGCTCTTTTGCAAGAAATCTGACAAGATACTTAAAATTATTCAGGATGTCAGGTTGAGCTCCTCAACAGTTGGCTCTCCCTTGAACGTTTCCAGTGGCCTTCTGTCATATAACTAGAACACTCACCTTCAGAGCAATATCAAAACTGAGCTTTGTACTACAAACGAACATAGAAACAAGTATTACTTTTGAAAACATAAATTTCCACATTTACTTAACGTTTAAAATAATTTACCTGTAAGAGTATTTAATTGGCAATATGTTTTATATAAAAGAAAATAGTATGGGCCTTTTTGTACACTTCATAATATTGCTAAACGTAACTGTTTGACAGAAAATGTCTATGATGCAGAGAAGCCACAAGTAAAAGCTTATGAGAGATATGCATATTCAAACAGGAACAGACGTTTAGATATTAATAATGGCATGAATCAATATATTTATAAATAAAAAAAATATACTCATACATGACGACCTACTTTGAAAAGAACTTTTCTTCTGTTAGGTGAAATTTGCACAAATTAATTATCACAGCGTTTTGTCAAACTTTATCTTAAATAAATATTCTTTGAAAGAAGAAGATTGAACATGAAGATAAAAATGATTATGGCATGTAATTTATCGATATAATATTGGAAACACGAACTCCCATAGCACAAGATGGTAAGTGGGATATTAATTTTCTTTACATTGAGTATTGCGTGTCAGGTGCATCGGCTTACATTCTGGCTGTTCCAGGCTTCCGTGACTGAAGTTCATTGAAGTATCTCTACGTCAGTACTGAAAGTCAATAAATTCTTACCGGAAATCTAACCTTGACCCACTTCCACCAAAGTAAGAGCACTATTTCGATAAGCAGAAAGTCTCCATTAGTCACACTTACATTTATTATATACAAGAAGCATAAGTCCTGTATCCGTGGGATAAATATAATAATTTATTTTGCATCAATTTTACAAGAGTCATCAACAATATTCAGTGTTTTTTCACATCCAGCAGATGAAGAGGAAAGTATCAACTATTAAAATAAGTGATTTTAGTGGGATAGAGGAAAACTAAATAACACTTGCTTTTCGCTAACTTTTTCAGAAAGTCGCTTTTTCAGAATCTTTCCCTACTATTTGCTTGATTATTCACCATAATGGTATGTATTCATAATATGAAATATTAGTCGCTTATCCTATAAAATTTCTTGGCAAGAATATTGCTACGTCTTATACTGGCTTAACCGTAAAACTATCATGCATATAATGCAGACTAACTATTGTTTTGGACAGGGACGTGACCCAAAATACATTATTTTATGCACTCAAAGGAAATCCTGATTCATATATATATATATATATATATATATATATATATATTTATTGTTGATACATGTACAGTCTATTCCAGAAAGATTGACCGCATTAATTAATCTGTTTTCAGCTGAATATTCTCTAAGTCCAACTTTGGTTATCTTCGGAAGCTGTAAGCGAAATACGCCAGGTTCGAACCCTAGTAGAAAGAAAGAACCTTCGCAATTGGAAAATAATGTACAGATGTTTGTTTTTCTTTCAAATGCAATAAGACATTCTGAAATGTTATTAAGTGTAGAAAAAGGACCATTAATTACAATACGTAATGATACAGTATTTCGAAACCATCCATACATCGGAGCATGTGATCGTTTTGTAGCCTATGTTTCCATACGTAAAACAAATTTGAAATGAAAGTGAAGACAGCAAATGTAGCTCTCGCATTCATAGTACAATAAACAAGAGAAAAGAGAGAGAAACAGCAGCGGTTTCAACGTATACGAATGCCATTGTCATGAGTGCAGAAAATTCAGTCATGTCTCTTCAGAAGGAGTTCTTTCAGAAAGAAGTAGATAGATGTGTTCATGTTAGCTAAGTGGTAGAGCGCGTGACTTCTTATCGTGTGGTAATGGGTTCAAATCCCGTTCGGGAAGTTTTATTTTTATGTAATTATATATTCCTCAAAGCATGAATAACAAGATAAAATAATAATAATCAAGTTCCTCAAAAGTTTATACGAATTCATTATCCCCAAAAGTCATGATCCCCACGGTCGATGATACGCTTTAAGAGTCTAAACTATACTTAAGTAAAGAAATAATCTGAAATACTTGTTTCATACGGAAGTGGTGAGGCTTTGATATCTCTCTCTCTCTAGTTGGTTACAAATTCTATACTTTGTCATCTGATGAAGAGAAGTTATTATTGTCTAATTAACTAGAAGGGAAAATTCTTAACTTGACCAGGGCTCGAACCCATGCCCGGGTGGCATTGGTTTAGAAAGGAAACGTTTAAATTATGAGGTACTCTTACAACTAGAAAAATAATGCTGAGATTTGTCGTATTAAAACACCACCAAATTGAGTCACGCTAAGTGGACCAATTTATTCCTTATTTATTTTAGATAAGGGAGATTAGAGTGGTTTAGGTTAGTGATAGTAATATTGGGTCATTCCTGGATAATTTTAGAAAATGTTTACATCACCATTTTAGAAAAAAAAATATTGCTCGTGTGAGGGTTCGTACATACCTGTAGTTATCACAATGAATTTTAAAGAAACGTTATGCAAAGTTTGCTCGATACCAAATTTCAGTCTTTTTCACGAGGACCCATCTGATACATTTTAGCCCGAAATCCAGCATTTTTCGCAAAGCTATATGTTTGAACACCAGTAGAAGAGAATGAGTGTGATTTAGGCCCATGATTGTTTGCGTGCATAAACTCAGTTTTAGTCTAAATATTACAAAATTTTACACAATTTTATTCAATCCCTTCACTCGAAAACATATGTTAAAATCACATTTTTTTTACAGATCGTTATTTATGTTTGAGCCTAATTATTTGATTGAAGAAAGTATTTTTCAGAAAAGGTGATTCCATATCTGTGAAGTATACTTCACGAGCTTCACAACGGTTTTTGATTAAGCTCTCTAGCTTTTCTGGTATTTGAGAGATTTAAGATTCCGTACATGTTTACAAGAGTAAAAAACTCCACACACCATTTCGGAAAGGAGGGTAGGATGGTGAAAAATGTCTTAGAGAGAATACTGATAAATAAAAATACTACCATATTCACCATCATACATGATGGCTCTCCACCAAATGTCAGCTCTAAAGATGCTAATCCAACCTCAAAATCAATTAAAGTGCTTTTTGGTAGTTAAGCGATATCTCAGTCTGATTTGGATCTATGATGATCTTTTTTTTACCAAATGAAGATTTTTCAAACTCTACAAGATAGTAACTTTTGCAGATTTGTTGGCGCAAAATTAAAATTTTGAGAAAGGTTAGAAAATTTGAAAATTGAATTTAAAGAAAACGTAGACTACAGTTGTCTGGAAAAAATATACGTTATGTATTTTTAGATGTTCTTTATCCATTAATTTCCGGGTGTTCTAGAGTGGTAGAATATAACCATAAAAACAAAAATAGCATTTTTGTAGCTTTTAAGGCGTTCTAATTCGATTCATTAGCTCATAATGGTTCTCAAAATTTGTTACGTTAATTTAACTAATTTCCCGACATCATACAATGATGAAATTTTGCACAGCGACGTACGTCGGCTGACAATACAAAATTACATTGTTACTTTTACATAATTATTTCTATGTCTGTACATATATATTTTAAAAACATATGTTAATATTTTGTTATTACAAACTTCTCTATACTATAATAAATAGTAGCTTGCACCGGGCTAGCTTTGGCTGGTTGCAGAACACTTTATGATTTGAGCCACTTAGATTGAGAAAAATTTGAACTCCGCAACAACCCAAAGAAAATTAAGAAAAGCGATATTCTCAACGGTGTTAATTAACCAGAACAACACCATCAGTTTCCGGTAGTATTTATTTATTGCAATAAAAAATTCTTCTATTAAAGCAGATTACGGAAAACATTTTCTTTTTTTTTCTGTGATGAATTTGTCAAGAGTTATAAAGACTTGCTTCAAAAGAGTCTCAGCCTTGCGCTTAATAGGGCGCAGCCATGTTATGACGTAATCAGTCCTCCGACTGCTTGTCATTGACATACACATGGTATTTAATTTGTTAGTATTGTTAAAAAGAGATCGCAAAAAATGGATCGAAAGAAATAGTATAATTGGTGAATAGCGTTTCTCTACGCCTTAACACGTCATTTAGTTCGTTTTACTCATTTAAAATTGATTTTTACTTTCAATACTATTTAAGATATTGATATAGATTGGTAGCTTCAATACTAATTTATATCAGCACTTTTTTTTTCATTTTCATGATTAAATCATAAGATATCTTCTAATAATGCTCTTTAGAACTCGTGTATTTAAAAAAAGAATTGCCTATTTTTTCTGTAAAAAAATGTGCGTTTTTACATCCGACAATCGTATACTTTTTTAATGAATGTTAGTGAAGTATTTTTCAAGAACTTAAAAGCACATGAATTAATAGTGCTCGTTACTGCCATCTGTTAACAATTTCACGTACTTGTAGCCCGTGAATATATTGAATAGTTTTAATATGTCATTGTAAAAAATAATAATAAAATCATGTAAGAACAAAAAAGTAAATTGAAACTTTTACATTGAAGTTACTCTTGCGTTTTGTGAAGTAAAATAAAACACGGCCCTTGATAGGATTAGAACAGCCTTAGGTGAAAGTATAAAAAATTAATAGTTGCATGCGCTAAGCAACTGAGCTAAATTGACAAGACGTCAACACTTGCACGAACTAGCGATAAGAAGAGCATTGCAAGTTAAGACTGCTCCCTGTCTATATTTCGAGCAATTTATGTTATTAAAAACATGTTTTGGTTTTTAAACTTATTGAAGTGTATTTTGCAGATTTGTATATTAATTTTTCCTTAAATGATGATGTGAATGTTCTATCTCTTTCTCGTTTTTTCGTCTTCAAACTTCTGAATAAGGAACGTAACATAGAGAGAAGCATATAGCTTCGGAAATAGTACGGACTGATTACGTAAACCAATCAGAGGATGATTGTATGATGTAGGAGATTAAATTCTCAGTATTTCATGCTATAATTCTACGTAACGGAAAACCGTAGCGCTGAAATTTCAGAAACATCATATGTTATTTAATCCGATTTACACAAACAAATTGTAAAATATATAAGGACGGGCAAAACGGAAATGTCCATTGTAGAAAGTAAAAATAGCTTAATTAAAAACAAAAAAAAACATAGAAATTTGACTGAGTTATAGAAAAGAAACCGTATAAATCCGCAATCTCACTAATTGAGTAATGGAAGTAAATTCGAAAATTTTCATTGAAATTTTCTTTTTGAGTGTGTTAAAAAATTTGCTACATCGAGATTCCGGGGTTTCGGAATATTCCAATTATAATACAAAATTTTCAACTGATATGAGTAGTATTTTCATCAAGCACCTGAAATTTAAGTCATGTTTCTTCAGAATGGGTTTGTTTGTGTGTTCATGTTAGCTCAGTGGTAGATGCGGGATCTGTATTTTTAAGGTCTTGAGTTCGAATTCAATAAATAAATTTTCTTTTTCTTTAGAATTCCACAAAAAATATACAACGAGTGGTTGCTACGAGAAACATTTTCAGAAAAGTTTAGGTAGTCCTGAAAAGAGCTATTTAAGGAGTTGGGGTGGGGGACACTAATATTGTGAACAAAAATCCTTCTGCATTTATTGCACGTTCCATTCTTTTGTGCATAAAATATATTTGATGGTTGACAAAATAATCTCCTTCTTCTACCTCCAACCATGCCTTGGAAACAAGGTCCCACAGGTCAACCCGAGTTCTTGGTGGCTCTGCTTCAGTCCAACTGTCCCTTAGAGTACGCTTCACCTCTACCCACATATTTTCCATGGGAATGAGGTCTGCTCCACAAAGCGGCCAGTAAATAAAAATTAGTCTCAGGCTGACCTGCGAACCGTCCCTGACCCACACAGGAAGTAAACTGGTCTTGCTGGAACTGAATAACACCATGAGACTGAAGTACTCGCACTGATAGCACCATGATGTGTAAGTACTGAGCACTGTTTCAGGTGCCATTCAATTCTGCGTAGCTGTCCTGCACCGAGATTGGAAATCCACCCCTAGCATGAATTAGATACACGACCAGTGAGATTGAAAGCAGCCAAATATCCAGGGTAATATCGGGTGCCCCTCGGACGATACACAAAACGGGCTCCCTCATTTGATATTTTGAATGCGGGTTCATCTGAGAAAGCTACATTTTCCAAGTTGCGATCCACATCCCTGATAATGCGAGACGGTAAATGCTGTGTTTCTCTGAGAGTTTTTCCTTCATGGCAGCAACACGGCCACATAAAACAATTGTTTGCGTACTACCAGGAAAGCGGGAAGCTTCCCTTAGCTTTTAGACGTCCTTAGTGGGTCTAGCCGGGCTATGTATACTAATCTCGCATCTTTCGTCTCGGTAGACACATGACGACGACCTGGAAATGGTAAATTACCAGTGTGTCCAGTAGTATGATATTGCCGAATCTATCGCCTGGCTGTAACGGCCGGAATAACCGTCCGTCTCCCATCTGCATTTGCAGTATAGCCATCTAACTCCCAAAAGGTCTGCCCTTGATCAGTATTGCTCTGAGCTTTGAGCAGCAAAGAAATAAGCAACAACATTTAACTGGCATGCTTTTGTTTAATTGCAGGGATCACCCCTTATGGGGATCGATTTGGTTACCTTTCGCGCAAATAATTTTAAAATGGCGCAAGGAATAAAATTTAAAAAAATATTAGTTTTCATAAATGAATTTTCATCAATCAGAAAAGAAGATTAAATGACCAAAGGTAATTTTTATACTAAGTTTACACATATAAAATATACATTCCGGATTTGTACCTAGAATAAACATCCACAGACTTGCTCTGTTACGAAAATATGAAACGGAAATAAATAAAATTTAATATTTCTTATCTAAAATCACTAACGTATAAAATGGTCCCCTTAGCGACTCAATCTGCTGGTGTTTTAATAAGACAGATCTTGGCTACATTTCTCTACTTGTGAAAGTAGCTCGTGGTTAAACCTTTGCTTTCTAAACCAATAATTCACGAATGTGGGTTCAAGCCCTGGTCTGGTCAAGTATGTTTCTACTAGTTAAGATGGTAGTAATAGCTTATCTTCATCAAATAACAAAAGTATAGAATTTGTCAGCAAGAGAGAGAGAGAGAGAGAGAAAAGCATTTCAGACCCATGGAAAGAACTTCTATCTTTGTACTGAAGAACAGTTTATTATGTTAGTGACTCATCGTTTGCGGATCATGAGCTTTGCGGATATTGAATTTGTATGAACTTTGGGGATCGTGAATTTGCTGTCTGGCACCTTGATCCGACTTTAGTATAATAACATTTGCGTAATTTGTATTTAACGTTCAATTATAACATACCGACGTTCTATCAAGACCCACCACTTCTCTGATGTTATATTTTAAACCTAATGACTAGTTATGTCCTGAAATCCTTGTATGCATACATATAAAACTAATTTTTATCATTATATCTAACTTTCATGCTTTGAGTAATGTATCACTATATAAAAATAAATTTTCCCAAAC
Organism: Lepisma saccharinum; assembly: GCA_022664845.1. NCBI lineage: Eukaryota > Metazoa > Arthropoda > Insecta > Zygentoma > Lepismatidae > Lepisma > Lepisma saccharinum. The sequence goes on along the minus strand of JAGDQP010020782.1, from coordinate 12,780 downwards.
TGGATTCGAACCCAGGCTCGAGCCTGGCATCTTTGGTTTACTGTTTCCGAAGGGCTGAATTCAGAGTCATGTTCTGAGAACGTCTTCAATTGGCATTTGAGTAAGAACATTTTCACATGAAATTTTGTACTTAAGAAATGTCTTATTCATAAATGCTGTCGTCTAAAGCGGCCTTTATATTTGGCTTAATATGTCAATGAAAATGTAGTTAGTTCATATAAAACTAATTACTTTGGAAAAATGTAAGTATTGCATTCGATAAGTCTGATTATTAAGGTTGTTTAAAATGACATTGATTCAAAGGTTGGTGATATGTGGTTTTATTTTCAATTGAGGTACAAGGATAACATTTGTGGCATGTAAACAAATATATGTATTCGTGCGGATTGGGTTTAGTGTCGCACAGAATAAACAGAAGATATACTGTCCTTCCTCATTTGTAATTATGATCTTCATGACAAAGCGCAATTCATGTATTTACGTAGTATCTACACTTCACATCAACGTGCAAACATGTGGACAAAAACTATCCCAAAGTTGTACTGCGTCCATGTGTGATTTCCCATTACAATGCCTCTATATACGGTGTTTCTTTACTACTTCCAATCTGTTACATCATTCAAACCTATGAAACATGTAAATTGAACTGAAGTTATTTTAAGGCCTCTAGGCAACTATGGCTCAGGTCGTATGGATGTTGATGGGATATATTGATGAAATGAAGAAAGCGGGAGGAAACTGGAGAACCCCGAGAGAAACCACGCACATGGTGTTTGCCCACCACAAAGCCCAAATGGTATCAGCAGGTATCGATCCGACAACCCCTATGAAGCATGTCAACTTAGAAGTTTCATTATTTCCTTTATTTGCACTTCGATCCCATTAAGAATGAAGCTTCTAGGCTGCAATCTTTCCTCCACAGTACGTATGAACTACGTGCACTTCACTTCATCATTTGAAGCTATGAAACATATAGAACACAAAGTTTTAACATTTTTTCAATAAATAGTACTTTGATTTACAAGCTTGCACCAGATATTGAATCGTATGTACCACTGATTCCCTTGCAAATAACTCATACAGGAGTTTCTAGAAACACATAGAGCAATCCAATAATCCAAAAATGTTACGAAAAGTCATGTGTCATTACTATTTCGTTAAATATTTACTCGACCTGTTTACAACATGCAAATATGGCGGCATGGGGAGGAATACTGATTGTCACTTCGTGTTATGAATGACACGTATTTTGCTACAGAAATGCAACGTACTAAATGTCGAGTTTTCTTAGTGTACTGAAGGGCACATAATAAAGGAATATCGGCAAGACGCACGTCGTTATTGATATAAGAATTAAAAATGGAGGAATTGGAGGAACTTCACGTTTAAAGTGAAGTGAAGTAGTACAACAAGGCAGTATTTAAGTTTAGCTACTTGAGGCATAGAGCACTGGAGACGACTCGCAATGTTACGCTTTATGTTCATGTAGCCAGGAAACCTATTGAAAAGCATGAGAAATAACAAAAAAATCCCTTTCGGTAGGCCTACAGGCTGAGGTAGATTTCGAAGTTTTTTTTATTTTCAAAAATTCAAATCTCGCCTTATATGAGAGCTATCGAGAAACTATTTATTATTTTGTAGATTATTCATCAAGAGCTGTTCAACGATACCTCACAAGACACACACACACACACACACATATATATATATATATATATATATATATTTATATATACTCGCTTTGTTTCGCTTGAAGCGCTGACCCCAGACCCCGTAGGGGGTCCGCCCTCCAACTTCAGTGCTTTTGAGAGGATACGCCTCCTTTATCTTAACCAAAATCTCACTGCAGCACTACACCACCATGGTAACCATCAGCACCCTCCCACGGGGGATGTGCCCCCAGAAGGAAGGTTTGCTCCATTTATTGTAACCTACTCTTGGTCATAGACCTTCAAAGAAAATTTGGTTTCTCTACCTTCAATGATTTGGAAATTGGGTTTTTGGGGCGGCCATTTTGGATCCACGTTGGCTACTTTTTTAAAGTTTTCTTATATTGTCGTGACATACTTGTGATGGTACAACTTCAAGTAAAATTTCATTTATCTAGCTCAAACGGTGTGCAAAATGGGACTTTGGGCGGTCAGTTTGGATCCAAGATGGCGACTTTTCCAAAATGATGTAATTTTTCCCTAACCTCCTCGTCATAATGCACCTTTATGCCAAATTTCGTATCTCTAGCTCAAACGGTGTGGAAAATGTTTTTATAGGTCCGCCATTTTGGATCCAAGATGGCGTCTTTGCATACATCCTGTAATATTTTAATAACATACAAATGATAATGTATAGTGTTACCAAATTTGATATTTCTAGCTGCAGCCCTTTAGGCTGTGTATTCTATACAACAATGGGTTCGGCGGGAGTTTTGGATCCAAGATGGCGACCGATTTTGCTCATTAACGAACCTAACCGAGCTATTATGCCTAGAAACAACATATAAAAATTTGGTTCAAATATCTTCAAAATTATGGCCGCGAGCTTGTTAATATATATATATATACTTTCATATCGTATCGATCTCAATAGGTATATTTTTCTTCGAAATCTACCTAAAAAGTGACCTAATGTGGAAGATGTCTTCATATTTTCGCTGTGCTCATAAAGAACACAAAACCCATGTTTAAGAAGCGAAATTAGTTCGTCCATGTTTCTGTAGAACGCAATACTATTTAAAATTACAAAATTTTCATTACAGAGAATGGAAAATCACCACAAACAATGAAAACTATGTTATTCAAACTTCAATCTATAAAACACAAGGAGTAACCACTCTTGTTATTTTAAGCATGGTTTTCATACCTTTGTGGAGGTTTTCATACCTGTGTGGAACTGAATAAATTCCCCGGCAGAAAAGCTGAATAATTTTGGGAGGGGGGTGAATGGCTTAATTTAATGTCCCTCCTTGTTATAGACACGGGAGTTATGCGGAATAACGTGATTTCCATTGTTTTTCTTGTGAGTATTCATTGTTGCTGCAGCAAAATCATGGGTTCACTCTCAATAATAGGACACACAGATACCTTCTTTGTTATGAACTTTCATTCTCATCAGTCTCTGATTTAAGCCAGAAAATTGCGTTCTATGGAAAAAAAGGACTAACTACTTTCGAGTCTTATACACGGGTTCTGTGCTCTTTATGAGTACATCTTAACTTCCACTGGGTCATGTTTTTGTTTCCCACGCCATTCAGTAGGTTTCCTTCTTACAGGAAGATAAAGTATAGCATTTGGAGTCGTTTCCAGTGTTCTATAGCTCAAGTAGCCAAACTGCAGCATTACAACACAATATTCTCGATAGGATTTGTAGCAGCAAATCACACATTGTTGTAGGTATGTGATTTTGTAATTGTGATAATGCTGATATTTCAATTATAATAGGTTGGATATTATTACATACGAAACTATACGGAATCCACATGGAATTACTTTCTGGCTTGGGATAAAAAAATGCCTACTTTTCAACGATTTTGTTGAATTTGAACTGAATATTTTTCTTATTTGTTTTTCAATTCAACTTTTCAATGAATTTAACACTTTCCTTGCAAACATTCTCGTCATTTCTGGTAAAAGAAAAATGAATATTATTATTCTGTTGTGTTTTACACTTTCCCTCTACAAATACATATCAAATACCCTCTCTCAAGTCAAGGAAGACCTTATCTTTCACTAAACGCAATTTTCATACCTTATAATAACAACTTTCACTTCTCAGGAGAAAGAAAATTGCACTATGAAATAGTTCATTTTAAACACTGTCTCAAGAAATGAATATGAAACTGTAAAAATCACTACTTAACGAAATGCTTCTTGAAGAGAATGAACTTGATACTCTAGAACCCTTCCCAAACTTCAGAAAGGATTATGAATAAGCAGCAGACTGACAACATAACTTCAAGTAACGAATTTTCTACAAAACGCGACTCTGAATTCGACCCGAAGATACCCAAAGTTGGACTTAGAGAATTTTCAGCTAAAAACTGTCGTAATCAATGCGTTCATTCTTTCTGGAATAGAGTGTACAAGAACTTACAATTTCAAAAGGAGAATGGAGGTATAAGGAATGCTAGAATTTTCCTCGAGATGAATTGGTTCACTGTACGCCTAATACTTACACAACCGACATGACAGTTGATATGGATCGTAGAAATGATGGATAAGTGATGAAATGATTTGAATCTGAAATTTTTGTTTAGTAATTGGATATTAAATGAGAGTTGTTGACGTGTTTTTGTTATAACTGAATATGAACTTATATTTAATAAGTTGTCATTACTATTGTTTTCGAATTGGAATTGAATTTTGGAATATTACTGTGTTGAATGTTTTCTATTGTCATAATGCAACTTAAAATTATTCGAAACGGCATTTTAATGTAGATAAGCATCTGCATTATTAATGTTGTTTTGGACATTGTAGTTTTGCGCCGCATTGTAGAGGAAAGATATATAAATTTATTTAAAGGAATGGAGAGGATTGTTATCAGACAGAAATATTGTTATATTTAATTAGATTTAAGAAATGATTAAAGATGGTACAAAAAGAATATTGCGTTTAGTTAGAAAACAGAAGAAATTAAACTTGAAAGTGACAAGGTCATGAACATCTAATTTTATAATGTCTGTAAAACTGATCAAAGGTTTTGTTAAAGAGTTCAGAATTTTATTTAATAAATCAATTGTCTTTGCCCCCTTACTAAACGTTTTTTTTATTTCACGCTTTCGCGTTTTATTTACGTGAGAGAAGGTGCAGTCCTTTAGTTTCTATTATATTTTCTCATGCAATCTGATCCTGATTAGCCTTCTACGAAAAGTGTAGAAGTATTCTGCATTGCTACAGGGAGAGGGAGTTAGTTACATCGAAAGGCAGAATTATAGTAGTGTCTACATCTTGTCCTTGGGATTGGATTAGTTGAATGGTTCATTATCGGGAAAGTTTGTCTTTGATATCCTCAAATAATTCAGTGTATAGTGCACGAACTGAAATCCCTGAGAAGGTAATAAGGCGTTCTACTATTGAGCTAGTTGTTTAAATAATAATATTAGATACACCGACGGCGATTGTTTATAGAAATAATAGTATTCAACCACGACAAATATTACTACATATTACTTTAGTATTTCATTATGGTGCTCAACATAAGGTCATTGGATAGTGAGGAAGAAAGTAATGGTATCGACGATGGTGAAAGATGACCAGACGATGTTAGCGGTAATTTTGTCACAGCCGAATCTTCAAGAAGGAGGAATCACATATTGAAGCCTGGAAGAAATCAAGGAACTATAAATTCTGATGATTCCGCAGAAGTTAGGTCAGAGAAGGTGAATAGAATATTTGACATCGATGACCCCGATGATGAAGTTAGTGAAGAACAGCAGGAGCAAAAACATGTTAGTAATAGAAATTCGAAATTTCATAAAGAGAGACAAGAAAATTAGAAGTTCAACAAGTCGTTCAGAAGAGGAAGAACTAAATTTTAAATATATTTTTAAAATATTGGTGATTAAATTGAAACATAGGATAAAAGTAAGACAGAGAGAATTAAAGCAACTGCAAGAAAGTTAATTTGATAAAATGGAACGACAATAAAGAACCTTGAAATGAAAGATAAAGAGTAAAGGAACAAGAGGTGGTTGAAAATAAACAAGAAATGAGAGAGTTGAAACATCCTTTATTAGAATTAATGAATGGTAATAATCAAAAGGAACATGAAGGAAAGATAGAGAATGGAGAAGGAGAATTTGAGGAAAGAAAGGAGCAATGAAAATGAGTAAATGAGAAGAATGATGTATCAATTGAGACATCGACAAGAATAATTATTTCCTTGAACCACGTTAAATTTTTAGACGAAGAAACGTTCGAAGAAGTTAGGCGTGATAAAGCAACAGTGATTTTAGAGTAAATGGATAAACGAACTTGTAAACAAACATGTTTTGCAAATGTTATGAATAGTTCTGAGGAGATAATATAAATTGATGTAAATTTAGAGGAAGAACCGGAAATTGAACAACAAGACGTGAGTAAAGAGAAGGAATATATGGATGTAGAAATAATAAAACTAGATAATTCAGAAAGTAGCAGCGACTTTATTCTTATTCTTCATACAAGTATGGATATTACTATCTTATTGGATCAGACAGATTGTTATATGAAAGAGAAAATGAATAATGGGAAATTGCTATTTTTGAAGGATCCAGAAAACAAGATGCTTGGAAAATATAATGTACGAGCTTCAATGATAGCAGTGATGTGGTTTCTAAGGATGTTTTAGTAGTAATGGAACAGAATAGAAGTTGTTATAGTACTGGACATAAAGATTTGAGTAATGCCATGCAAGTATCGAGGCTAATGAAAAAGAAAGCATTTAAGGATGAATTCTTAGTAATTGATATAATGAATATTCAAAAGGGAAAAAAGAAACGTGGTAGTCATTGCAAGTGCAGTATGTCATATTGGAAGAGGAAGAGAGAAGTTAGGATAGCGTTGTAAGAACTTGGAAAATTTATTGAAAGTGCTGTAGAGGAGATGAGAAAAGAGAAAAATATCTAAAGGGTGCTCGTAGGTCATTATCCATGTCGAAGGTTGATGAAATGTTTCGGCAAGAGAGGAAGAGATGGTAAGTGTATTAGAATTTATAATATATAATCTTCAGTGCAAGTGACACATTGTCAAGTGAAGATGGAGAATATTGTTATCCAAGTTAGGAATGGTAAAACGGAGATTGTTAGCACGGAGCTGATAAGGTCATTGTATTCATTGGAGGAAGAACAATGATGTACACCGAATGAGAATCAAGTTATTCTAAAACAGAATTTGATATGTAAGTTTGGTAGACAGTTTGATTGTATCCAGAGGAATGTAGTATTAATGAAAGTGTCCAAGGGGAAGAGGAAGGAAAAAGTCGATAACAAATGAAATGAAGAAGAAGAAGAAGAGTAAAGTACTAGGCATAGTGAAAAAAGCCGGAAAAGAAAGAAGCAACAACAAGAGATGAAAGGAAATAATGAAAAGAAATGGGGAAGTAATTTCAAAACGAGACATTTTCACAAATCGCGAGAGACTAAGAACCAACTCAAGGTACCTAAACCTTTATCTTGTAATCCACTTAAATTGAATGTGGATATGGGAGAAAGTGGTGACGTTAATATGGATGAAGCAGAGTATGTCATTCAGGAAGTGGAAACAATTCTTAGGTGTCTCAGTATTATTCCATATTATCTGACAACTCGATATGGGTATGATAATGTGGCAATAATTTTCGGATATGCAAGCGTCCAAAGTCAAATGAAAAAATACAGAAACAAAAAACAGAAGAAGAAGAGATAAGAAGACTTTCCGAAAATGGAGAAGGTTGTACCTTCAATGGAATCACAGAAGACAGAAAAATCGTAAAACCTTTATTGCTTGACGGAATAAGGTATGCAAATATTATACGAGAACCAGGGAAATTGGATGTAAATTTGTATCTAAACAAAATAATGAAATTAAAGTTGACGATGCGATTGTATAAAATACACGATTTAAATTAAAATTATCTCATTTACTACCATGTATTTCATTGATGCAAAACCGCTATAACTTAGTGATTGCGCCTTTAGATTGAATTTTTTCAAAGGGATTAGCTGTCATTGTGTGCTACTTGTTACGAGTGCAAATTCAGCTTTTTGAAAACAAGATAGACATCTCTCCCATTTTCCCCTGGACTCTTCAATTGTGAGTATAATGATGGAATGTTGGTTTTGCGAATGAAATTCTTAATATATTGAATATTGTCGATAATGATGATGTTACGCTTATCTAAAGGTGAATAAAATATATAAATAAAATAATAAATATTAATAGTAATTAGAAAAGAACGGAAAACCAGACAAAATAGAACTAAAAAATATAAAACATTAAAATCTTATTTTTTGATTTGTTTTGTTTTTTCTTGCCACGTAGAGGATGATAGTAGGAACGATGGATAGATGATGGAATGGTTTTAATTTGAAGTTTTTATTTAGTAATTGGATATTAAATGAGAGTTGTTGGCATTGCTGTTTTGTTATAAATAAATTTGATTTTTTTATTTAATAAATCGTCATTACTATTGTTTGCGAATTGGAATTTTCGAATACTACTATGTTGATTGTTTTCTATTGTTATGAGATTACTTATAATTATTCGAAATGCCATTTTAATGTAGATGAGCAACCACAGTATTGACAGTTTTTAGACATTGTAGTTTTATACGACATTGTAGAAGAAATAAATATAAATTTATTCAAAGTAATGGAAAGGATTGTTATCAGACAGACATATTGTGATATTTAATTACGTTAAGTGAACTATTAAAGATGATACAAAAAGAATACTATGTTTAGTCGTTATACTGAAAAAATAACCTTGAAATTGGCAAGGCCATCAAATCATAATTTTATTATGTATGTAAACATGATGCGAGGTTTTCTTAAAGAGTTCAGAATTCGATTTAATAGATTAATTGTCTTTGCATCTGGGCTAAATAAATATATTTTTTTAATTTCACGCTTTCGCGTTTAAGTTACGTGAGAGAATATACAGTTCTTAAGGCTCTATTATCTTTTCTTATGCAAACTGATCCTGATTGGGCTTCTACGGAAAGTGTAGGAGTAGTCTCTACTGATACAGCGAGAAAGAGTTAGTTCCCTCAAAAAGCAGAGTAAGAGCAGTTTCTATATCTTATTATTGGGATTGTTCATCTTCGGGAAAGGGGGTCTTGAATATTTTCAAATAATTCAATGCATGCTGCACGAACTGAAATCCCTGAAAGGTTAATAAGGCGTTCTATTATTGAGCTACCTGGTTACGTTAGCTTTAAAAGCAACGATGACGATTGTTTATAGAAAATCTAGTATTCGACGACGACAAAGATTTGCTAAAACATGGCAGGATATTCCCCAATTTGGAGGAAGGAATAATCGAGTCGTGAGATATCAATTAGAGTACCACAAGTTAGATTTGCAGAAATTTCATTCACGTTAAATTGTACAAGGTAGGAATTAGTGCAAAGAAAAGAAAAATAATAATAAAGACATCATGCATGAATCGTCATTATGTAATTCAACACAATATGTCTTTTTTCAAACACTAAGAGAGAAAGAGAAAGAGGGAGCGAGTGAAACTATGGAAGAAGACGGCGAAAGAGCGAGAAAGGCAGGAGAAAAGAACGGAAGAGAGAAAGAAAAATGGCGAAAGACAAGGAAACAAATGAAATTTTAACGCTTAGGAATACACAGTCTGCCTCTGTCTGCATACAAAACTTTTCCCTTTCCCTGTCTTTCTGTCTGTCTTGTTTTTTTATCTCTTTACGGCAAAAATCTCTTTGAGGAGCAATAATTGTGAACATTATTTACAGCGCTTAATTTCTTGAGGAAAATAATTGGGAATATAGGCAGGGCATCGAACTAAGAACCTTGGGAATGAGAGTTTTGCATGTTTGCTCACTTAACTAAACGAATCACAATAATGTGTTTTTAAATCAACCATTAAACTCGCTCCTGTCAGCGAGTTAGCCTTGGTTCCATTTGAAGATTGAATTTTATTTATTTATTTATTCTTAGGAATCTGTCGCGTGGCCGGCCCTTGGCTCCATAAAAACATTAGATCTGTATACCAAGATCAAGCAGGAATTAATTCACAATCTGTAGAACTTACTTTGCACAAAATTATTGCGAATAAAACGTGTTAATAATTGCATGACTAATGAGCCAGTGTTAATAACAATTCTCACAGTTAGAATGCATACAGCATGCCTGAAATGAATCATCAAGTCAGTCAAGTGATGCAAATCAAGTGAAGGGCCACCACTGTGTTTAGGATTCGAATCCGTTCTGACCCTATGATTCGATGGACAGGCAATAACGCAGAGGACAAGGAAGAGATTTTAATTATTTCCTTGAATTTGAAAAGTTTTTATTTCAGGCGTAACCAGGAACAGATATGTTACTCGCAAAGTACGAAAAATATGATGCGGAGATTCTCAGTTAATTAGATTTTCCAGAGACAGAGTCAATCTGGTTATCAGGTCATGCGAGTCACGTTTTACACCGTGTCACTTATATTTGTGTCATTCCCGATCGCGAGGTCATCAAACGTCACCCGGTTTTAGCTCTGGAACAAGAAGATATACAACAAGAGAGAGAGAGTGTGTGTGTGTAACAGTGATAAAAAGTAAGAGAAAAGGGTAATCATAATAGAGAGGTAGGCGAAGAGAAAGAATCGAACACAAGAAAGAAACAGAGGAAAAGAGAAAGACCAATGAAGAATATGAAATTAGTTATCATTATGCTAAAGAAAACATACACACTGTTTATTCTGATTCTCGCCATTGACGCCATGTAAGGTTTCCAACCGGAGATGAATCTCTGTTGGCGTACATTTTTTTGTATAAGAATACACGAACTGAAGTTGGGACTCGAACCAAAGTTTATTCAGTTTTAGAAGACCAGCACAAAAGGGATACCCCACATTTTACTCTACCGAAACATGATTAACAAATGGTATAGTGTTTTTCCAAGATAATAACATGAAACGTGGATACTTCAGATCATCACATGCTCTAATTATTCTCTTAACGCCCATAGACTTTAATTTGCCTTTTCCAACAACCATTCGCAAATCGTCTTCTTCTCTATAGTATCACATGTACTAGCATCTACAATCTTAAAGATTCCGATTTTAACATGAGAAGTCACCCTTTGATTCTGCATTATCTTTTTGTAAAATACCTTGGATAAAACAGGGTTTGAACCGATATTGTGTAACTCTAATACTTTAAAGTCGAGCTCGTTACACGTACACAATCCTGTCACCTAAACACACAAGCCAAATATTGCTAAGTTTAGGACTGATCCCTGGGTAAATACCTACTTCTTCCTGTAAGTTGTTTACTCCAAACTGCACTCCGACGATTATTGTAGACAAATTAGTGCCCACTGATATCAGAACTAACAAAAAATCGAGGCAACATGAAAGAGACAATATCATCTTATGCAGTAATTTTGCCCTGTAAGTTAAAAAAAAACAATCTTATAAGAATAAGTATTATTATTATAGAATACAAAAAGACTTTTCTATCCTATACTAATCGTACGAACTACATAGCTAGCAAATATATGGTATATAATAAACCTATTACCAAGACGGATACTATAAAAGATTTGGGCGTAGTATTTGATAAAAAACTTAAATCTAATAAACATATCGAAAGAGTCGTAACCGAGGCTAGAAAGATAATTCGATTTATATTTTGTCAATGGTCTGAATTAAACAGAAGGCAGACTTTTATTATTTTGTATAATACTTTGGTTAAGCTTAAATTGGAATACGCAGCAAGTATCTGGAGTCCCATCACTAAAAGTGCTATTAATAAACTAGAGGCAGTACAAAAATGTTTTATACGTTTACTATGTCATAAGCTTACACTGAATTATTATTCCCAAATTATCAGTATTGGTGTAGTTATTTCAAGCTTGATCATTTACATGTACGACGGCAAATCATGGCCAAACATTGTGTAGAAGATATTATTGACTGCAAAGTAAATAGTAGATTCTTACTGGAAAATATTTGTATCCGAATTCCTACACATTCTACCAGAGGGCATAATCTCTTGGGTACGAGGAAATACAAGGATGGTTTATTAAGAAATCTATTGTCGATTTACAACAAATTAACGTTATAACTTAAATTTTACTGTACAGGACTCAATCTTAATTTTCCTTTATCTGTTTTTATTATTTGACGTAGCAATGATTTTCTTTTAATTTACTCTGTTTAATGTGCTCAAGCTATGAATGTATTTATTGCATAAGGTCTTATTATACTTTCATGTACTTAATCTGGCTGAACTTTTATTGTACAAGGGCATATGTACTTGACATAATATTAAATAACATTATTATTCTATTATTCGTTTCAATTATGTGACGTAGTAATTTTATTGTTTATTTAATTATACTGATTTTATACTTTTCTTCTATTTAACCAATGTATACATAATATTACCCATAGCTAATGCAAGTTGATGTAATTTGTATGTATTTACTCCGACACAGTATTGTATTGGTTTTGTGAGCTGTTCACCGCACTTTAATAAACTATTATTATATGCCTCTATTATGTTATGGGACCAGGGATTTGTTCCAACAACTGTAAAGTCATAAAATCTAATTTTGCGAAATGTGTCATGAGCATAGAAGCAATCGTTGGAAGATTCACACAAGCTGTTGTAAGTGTTCTACGAATCCTCTAAATTTTGCAAGTATACTTGAATTCACAGAGGTAAGATACGCCAAACTTACAACAATCCAGTGTGCGAATTAACAGGTTTGCAAGAGGGGGAAACCTTCCTGTTTGTCTGTATGTGGGCTCATGTACATTGCATAAAATTAAATTTATTACCTTATTTTCTCATCAACAAAATATCAGTTTTCCATGCAACGTTAAGAGTATTCTCAATGTTTATAATCAACAAATGGTGATACCATCAAATAAACTTAGGTGTTGGCCAAATCATTTCAGTACCGAGCGGCCCCAACCGTGGCTCCGATCCAAGTAGTGGAGCAAGTTATTGCGCTAGTTCATTGATTCCAAGATTGTGGATTCGAATCCCGCCTAAGGCATGGATGTTTTTGTGTGTGACTTTTAATTTATGATTTTAGTAACTAGGATAAATCAGAGGATACAAGTAATTTCTGTAAAATAA
>JAGDQP010020781.1:0-23933 GCA_022664845.1 Lepisma saccharinum | reverse complement strand
TCTATCTATCTATCTATCTATCTATCTATCTATCTATCTATCTATCTGTTCCATGTCAGAAGGGCCCGGACAAAAGGGCGAGGACAGAAAGGCCCGAGTCAAAAGGGCCCCGCGTCAAAAGGGGCCTAGTCAAAACGTCCCCGCGTCAAAAGGGCCCGAGTCAAAACTGCCCCACGTTAAAACGGCCCCGCGTCAAAAGGGCTCAAGTGAAAAAGCCCCACAAGCGGCTCAAAAACCTTTGGAAAATAACTATATGCAATCCAAAATTCTAACTGGTGCAGCGGTTTGGGCTGGACATTCGTACGAGATATAGCTTTAGCGGCCATATTAGATTCAAGATGGCGACGTTTTGAAAATTTCTTCATTTTAAAGTAACTCACTCTTGATGTGCACCTTTATACTAAATTTGGTTTCTCTAGCTCCAGAGGTTTGGCCTATGTATTCGTTATATATACGGTATATAGGGGGAGAGCGGGGCGAGTAGGGCGGAGCGGGGCGACATTACTCAAATTCCTTCCAGAAATTATCTTTTTCCCGTTCTGGAATTCCCACCATAACTATCCGAAGTTTCCACTACTACGTATTACCCGAATATCTCAAAGTTCTAAAATTACCTCCAATAATTCCCTTTTCTGACGTTCCTCATCTACAACTCTCCTAAGTCTACACCACGTATAACCAGAATCTGTTCCCTCCAAAATTTACCTTTCTTCCCGTTCTGGCACTTGCATCACAACTTGCCAGCCCCACTGCGTATTAACGGAATCTCTCAGTTCTAAGATTTCCTACAAAAATTCCTTTTTCCCGTTTTGGCACCCGCATCACAACTCCCCCGAAGCTTCTACTATTTATTACTCTAATATCTTCAAGTTCTAAAATATCTTCAAAATTTCCTTCCTTTTTTTTTCAGTTGATGCACGTCCGCCAGAACGTACATACAGGCACACTTGGGCCTTAGCGTATTATATAGCCTAATATATTAAGAAGTTATTTATGTAACATATGGGAGAAAAATAACGTTATTGTGAAGCCGTTTAACATAATATTAATTGAAAGCAAAAAAAATAGTCAAGTTCTAAATTTAAATTACTTTCCTACGTCTTATTTGCAAGTTGTATATGATGTTAACTTTGCACCACATTTTCACTACGCTCAGTTTCTTTCTCCTTTTGATCAACACATTATTATAGTCCGTCTACGATGTCTTGACAGTCTGAAAGAATGCGAGTTAAAACTGTTGCAATATACAGGAGCACGTTTATTCTCTATTAGCAAACCATATATATTTGTGGTAATGTAGGGTATATTCAGGTGGTACTGCGCTTACTGTCTACTACTCCTTGCTTGTAATTCTTCAATAGTAATACAAACAGTCAGCAATAGAAAAGGAACAATGGAAACGAACTTTCATAAAATGCGATTCGCCTGTTCAAGATGTCTGTACTTTTTTTCATATTGAGACCCATCTTCGATCCCTGCTTCTTTACTTTCTTCAACATTCGTTTGAAGGGTGCTTTACCTCCTCTTCAGCATTTTATTGGTTACTTTATTCCAAACGAGGACACGCTGCCTCGTTATTTTCTGAGGTTCCTCCATTTGTGCAGGTGAGATAATGATTTGCAAGCCCAGTGCCCTATGCACTTAAAACTAGGTCTTGTTTCACCATTTCTGAGCGGTTATATTTTTAAACATATGTAATACATTAAAAAGGGATATAAAATACAACACGTAGACCTACAGTATAGCATAGATCTTGCAGTTTCTTTCTATACTTTGCATCCATTTCTTCATCCCCATCTGCTTTCTGGATCTAAACAAAGCATACTAATGAATTTGCTATTGGTTGTGGTCTGTTATTCCACCCACCCCCAAATTCTCGAGAGCCTCCCAGCAACTTCAAAAATCGATATGAACCAGGGGTGTAATGGAGGGTATACGCGGGTATGTGGCATATACCCACCTTAATATTTTAGGTATCTGCATATACCCATCTAAAATTTATGAAGTAGGGAAGTATATGAGATAGTAAGCGAAAGGTTTCGTTACAACATGCGAAGCGTATATTCACATAAAAATTTAGCATTACATCCATGCCTAACTCCACTTACCCGTCCCCATTTTGACTTTACACCCCACAAACTAAAAATCCTGGCAGAATCCCTGGTAGTGTTTTGGTGTCTGTACAATAATTTTAATACAACTTTTAGCATTATCTGTTTGTGATAAAATAAATGGTGGGATGAACGGTTTGTGTGTGTGTTGACACGATCGTTATTAAATTATGCTCCACTCTTTTGTTTTCATATGTTGTTGTTCTGACAGACTTACATTTTGTAGATGTTAATATTTTGATTTAGAACTATATAGACAATATGTGTTTCCAGTATGTATATCTTGCATACTTCATATTCCGAGACGAATATAGAAAGCTGATCTATATGAATGAATAGATTGGTTTTCTTTTCACTTCATGCGAGACGAGATATATATTGGGATGATTTTTTTTTGAGTTAGCAGCACCATTTAAAAGGAATGCAGTCACGGGGAGCCAATGAAGTGATCAGCTGCGAAACACCCACCTTGAAGTCACAGGGGTTGAAAACAACTACGATGCCAATTCTCAGTCCGATATTTGAATTTGCACGTACTTTTGTGTGGAAGTGGTAGTGCTTGAGTTGCTAAGTAACAATGGCAAGCCAAAAGAAATCTGTATTGTGAGCGAAGAGAAATACTTAGGCGCGTTATTAATTTCAGCGAAAAAGAAAAGACAACCGGACATTTGATATATCTCCGGAAACAAGCAATTAAACGTGTTGCAGAATTAACGGAAGTTTTATTTTTCCCACCTTCTAATTTCAAAAAGGAATCAACGTTTTTCACTAAGAAAATTAATTTTATTTAGGTGGTAAATAATTATTATTCTTTCAAATTACAATCAATATAATAAATCACAGCTATATTCGATCCACTCCTGCATGAGGCCTCTCCCCGGAGGGAGTTGGTCTTCTGCTTCCACGCTCATCAGACGTGGATCGCCACATCTTTTATTCATAGCCGCTCTCCAATTGCATCACGACGCTGGACCGTTCCAGACCCACACGCCTTGAAAAAAATCCTTAGCAGCGGCGGAAATCCAACCCGGGACCCCATGATCAGCAGTCAACGACGGTAGCCACTAAACTAGCGGGGCAGTCATATTTATAATGGTATAGTGGTTAGTATTGCTGACTATGGATTGAGGGGTCCCGGGTTCGATTCGCCCAAGCATCGTGATGCAATTGGAAAGCTACTATGAATAAAAGACAGTGTTGAAAACTTCGTTTCTCCTCTCCCAACACGTCTGGTCAGCGTGGGAGTAGTAGATCAAGTCCTCCCTCCGGGAAAACCTCACCCAGTAATGCATTGAAAATGGTTGTGAAATACAGCTTTTTTTCTGGCGGTACTGTGTATATGTGTGAGAAAGTGTGTGTGTGTGTGTAAGTGAGTGATTTGGGTACTGAGTGAGGGTTGAGAAAGTACTGAAAAAGTTGCAAATAAAGCCTGTATAACACTGGCAACAGCGCGAGAGTAGCAGAAGAAACAACTTTCCTTCTGCTCGTTAAGTCGACTGCAGTGCTCTGCCTTCATGGTGTCCAGATGTCAAGGCATATAAGGCGCACTATAACCAAAAATAATGAAAAAGCTCCATTCTAGAGACTTTGCATAAATCATAGACAATATTAACTTACGCGCGGTCTTTCAGACCCGGGCCCTTTAGACGTGGGGCCGTTTTGACTCGGGCCCTTTTGACGTGAGATTTTTGACTCGGGCCCTTTTGACACAGGGCTTTTTTGACCTGGACCATTTTGACGCGGGGCCCTTCTGACCCGGGCCCTTTTGTCGTGGGGCCGTTTTGTCTCCGGCTGTTTTGACGTGGGGTCGTTTTGACGCTGAGCCATTTTGACGCGGGGACGTTTTGACTCGCCTCGTAGTCTTAAGAATCTATATTGTCGTCTTAACAGTCCATATTGTAGTCTCAACAACCTACATAGTTGTTTTAACCCATATTGAAATCTTAACAACCTATATTGTTGTCTTAGCAACCTATATGGTAGTCTCAACAATCGACATGGAAGTCTTAACAATCGATATGGTAGTCTTAACAACAGACATAATAGCCTTAACAACCGATGTGGTAGTCTTAAAAACCGATATGGTAGTCTTTAAAACAGATTTGATAGTCTTAACAACCTATATGGTAGTCTTAACAACCGATATAGTAGTCTTAACAACCTATATGGCAGGCTTAACAACTCATATGGTAGCCTTAAAATCTATATGGTAGTCTTAACAACCGATATGGTAGTATTAACAACCTATATGGTAGTTTTAACAACCGATATGGTAGTCTTAACACCCGATATGGTAGTCTTAACAATCTATATTGTAGTCTTAACAATTTATATTGTAGTATTAATAATCGATATTATAGCCTTAACAATCGATAAAGTAGTCTTAACAATCGATATAATAGTCTTAACAACAGATATGGTAGTCTTAACAACCGATATGATAGTCTTAACTATCGATATCGTAGTCTTAACAATCTATATTCTAGTCTTAACAGTCTATATTGGATTCTTAACAACATATATTGTAGTCTTAACAAATGATATCGTTGTTTTAACCTATATTGAAGTTTTAGCAACCTATGTTGTTGTCTTAACAACCAATATGGTAGACTTAACAATCGATATGGTAGCCTTAACAATCGATATGCTAGTTTTAAAAACAACCAATATGGTAGTCTTAAACACCGAAATGGTAGTCTTAACAATCTATAATGTAGTCTTAACAGTCCATATTGTAGTTTTAACAACATATATTGTTGTTTTAACGTATGTTGAAGTCTTAACAACCACTATTGTTGTCTTAATAACCTATATGGTAGTCTTAATACTTATATGGCAGTCTTAAAAACCGATATGAAAGTCTTAACAAAATATATGGTAGTCTTTACAGCCGACATGGTAGTCTTAACAACCGATTTGGTAACCTTAACAACCGATATGGTGGTCTGAACAACCGATATGGTAGTCTTAACAACCGATATGGTAGTCTTAACAACCGATATGGTAGTCTTAACAACCGATCTGGTAGTCTCTACAACTTATATGGTAGTCTTAACAACCGATATGGTAGTCTTAACAACCGATATGGTAGTCTTAACAACCGATATGGTAGTCTTAACAACCGATTTGGTAGTCTCTACAACTTATATGGTAGTCTTAACAGCCGATATGGTAGTCTTAACAACCGATATGGTAGTCTTAACAACAGATATGATACTCTTAACAACCTATATGGTAGTCTTAACAACCTATATGGTAGTCTTAATAACGGACATGTTAGTCTTAACAGCCGACATGATAGTCTTAACCGATATTATAGTCTTAACAAACGATGTGGTAGTCTTAACAACCTATATGGAAGTCGTAACAACCGATATAGTAGTCTTAACAACCTATAAGGTAGTCTTAACAACCTATAAGATAGTCAGCAATCGATATGGTAGTCTTAACAACCGATATGGTAGTCTTTACAACCTATATGGTAGTTCTAACAACCTATATAGTAGTCTTAACAACAGATATGGTAGTCTTAACAACCGATATGGTAGTCTGTACATCTGATATGGTAGTCTTAACAACCTATATGCTAGTACTAGCAACCGATATTGTAGTCTTAACCTAAATGGTAGTCCTAACAACCTATATGGTAGTCTTAAAAGGTATATGGTAGTCTTAACAACCGATATGGTAGTCTTAACAACCGATATGGTAGTCTTTACAATCTATATCGTAGTCTTAACAACCGATATGGTAGTCTTAACAACCATACGGTAGTCTTAACAACCGATATGGTAGTCTTAACAACCAATATTTTAGTCTTAACAATGTATATGGTAGTCTTAACAACCTATATGGTAGTCTTAACAACTTATATGGTAGTCTGAACAAGTTATATGTATCATGCAAATTTGAGGAACAGAAAGGAAAAATATAATATCTTCCCAGATCCTTCCCAAAATATCACAGAAAAAAAGAAAACCTATTTTTTGTATTTTTAATGTAAAGTGTTTTTCCCCTATGTGTGGAAAAAATAAATATAAAATTCAAAGAAAAGGAACATCAAAATAAGTTAACAGGTAAACCAAATATCCTACATATGGATGTAGGGCTAAAAGTGTTTGCAAAAGGATGTCAAAGACTAATAATAAAGAGAGAGGCATGACCTCCTAAATGTGACCTAGTGACCAGAGACCAAAAATATTACAGGCCGCAAAATAAAGACAATAAATACTGGCATTAGGACACACAGAGATCAGAGAGGGAGAGACTGAGCTTCGTTGCCGCCAGTTCAATATACAAGCGTTCATAAGAAGGTGAAATCAAAGTATTTTTGACTTGTATCAAGTGGACATTACGTGTGGCTTGGCTGAAGACACCTAGAAGTCCATCCTAACCCTTCTCTGTGCGACAGTAAGAACTCGAACTTATAACATGTTAGGACGTTAAGTGAATTGTGATTATTTGACTTCTGTTCCTCTTCAAAGGTGCTAGTTTGTGTGAATTCAATTGTTTACTGTTGCAAAGGTGATTGGGAGGTTCTCTTGCTGTGATATGGCATCGGTACCTAAACCACCATAATGATTATAATTTTCTTGTATTTGCTCCGTTTTAGTAAGATTAATATTCATGAGATAAACAATTTTCACTACAATCAGATTCTACAATTATTTCCTTTAAATTTAGATACATTTTGGGTTTTCTTATAACATAACGAAACGAACAAAGATAACATGATTTCATAGAAACTTGATATGTCTTCCCGTTTTGCGAAGAATCATAAATCTTTGATACAGTAACAAAGAAACACACAGACATAGTACTTTTTATTTTTTGTCTATATATTTTTTGCCTATGTTGGTCAATCCATCGCCTTATTTCGCTGTTTGTACTTTTTACTTCCGTTTGTGGTAGAACAGATATAGTTCTCGAAACCTTTTATTTTCCCTTATCACTTGTCAAGATGAGCCGTCAAACACGTAGCGGCACCCCACCCCTACAATCTCACACAGTTATGGCAACTCCTTTCATTCCTGAAATTTTTTCAGCGGCTCCATACGAAAACATTGAGCTATTCTTTGCGAACTTTGAACGATTAGCCTTGATTTCAGGCTGGAACGAGGCAAAACAAGCCGAAATTTTTGCACTTTGTTTAAGTGGTCCACCCAAATTCGACTACAATACGAACAAAGACATTCTTACAGCTTTACCGTGGAAGGATTTGCAACAAAACTTTACAGAACGTTTTGGAAAATCCAAAACACCACTCTCAGCTTTATTAAAATACAGAAACCGACAACAGGGTAAGAATGAACTACTGACTCACTATTTGTTTGAGAAAAAACATCTGGCTGACCTAGAAGATACCAATCTGCACTTCCCTGATTTTCTAACAGAAGCAATTTCTGGTATGCGACCAGAGTATATTTTACCGTTCGCTCAGCAAACAATCAACACATTTAAAGACCTCATAGAGTTAGCTACACGCAGGGAACAAGCGCAAGATATAATGGACGCTCGTGTGACGACACCACAGTTCAATGAGCAACCACCCCAAGCTACTTTCATTGAGGACATTTCACACAAACTGGAGAATTTACAATTATTACTCCATACACAGTTAAATGCTCAGAAAAATGAGCAGGTATTGTGGTCATCTCCTCATTCTGCGTCTAATCAAGCCCCACCCCCATCCCACTGGTATCAACAACACTCGAGTCGGCGCTCTCCCTCCCCTCAGGGACAAATCTCACAATCATGGTATCCACATGATCAGGTACACACACACCAGCAAGGTCAAAAACCTGGCAACCACCCACCCACCACTAGTTGTCCAACATGTCAGCACCATACTTTCCAAACACGTCATCGTTCACCATCCCCCCATCCGCGACGAGTACAGTTTAATAATTCACATGAACAGTTCAAAAATTCCCCTCACCAATGCAGGTCAAGCTCGGTTGATTCAGGCACTTAACGGGCCAGTAACTCAACGAGCGATTCCACATCGTCTTCAATGACGTCATCATCTTTTAGCCAGAAAGTGAGTAATACAAATGATAGAAAAAAGAAGTTCCGTAATAAAAATACGCCGAACTTCAAAACACAGCAATCTAACTGAAATCCAGTATTTTTTGTACCACCTTTCCCATACGTACAACCCAACATGTTTTCCCACCCACAACAGCTGTATTACACTTATCCAAACATGCCTATGGTTCCAACAACTCCGGGGGTCCATAAAAAAAAACTTGTGAGCGCACAGGGGACGCCTTCCCCCTGTTCAACCCCAGGTATAAATAAACAGAAGGTTACTGGTCACAATCGTATTTCGATACCTTTTCGTCTCAAAGATAACTTGCCTAAAGTTATAGGAAAAATACAAAATAAAGAATAACCGTGTCTCTATTCCCGGCTAATAAATTGCCTGCAGGGGCCCTCCCGTTTCTGGCACCCCTGACTATCTCCGGTATAGCACCGCAACCTATACGTCTAACATGCTATCACTCTGAAAGTTGTTTTTGGTGGAAAACAACTATCTATATTATTCCATATTCTTCCGTTTGTTAACTTCCCTGCGATACTAGGAAATTCGATTATAAGACCACAGAAAGCTATCATTAATTACGATGAGGAAACCGTGTATTTCAAGGTGCTTGGTTATAAACCCCTGACAAGCAGACAACCCAGCAATGATTTTGCTATAAACGCCAACATTGCCACAATTAAAGCGAGCAAAGGTGGGTTAACATTTATAGCGAAATACACATTTGTGATACCACCTCGCACAACACGAATACTTCCTTTAGTTTTGCCTCTAGCAGCATTAAAAGAGGACATTCATCTCCACACGCCACTGATGAAAATGAAAGGTATGTATATGTGTCACACTGTAACAAAAGGGCACCATCCCGGCATTCCCCTTGTGAATATCACCAGTCACCCAGTAACAATACAAACCGATACCCCTATTGCGATCGGGTATGTCATGAAACAGCAAGTACCTATGCGAGTGAACACCATCCGACAGGTGTACCAACCAACCGAAGTTGACAGACAAAATAATGTAACTGAGAGAATGGGAAAAATAGGACATTTAATAGATGAGGACAAATTTAAGATTGCCGCAGAAAATTGTACACCAGAAACCCTGCAGCAAACACGGGCTATACTTTTGAGGCATCCCACGGTTTTCAACTGGGACAAAAATGATTTTTCCAAAATAAAAACATTTGAGGCCCACTTAAACTTGAAAAATCATGTTCCATTCCAATCAGCTTTCACCCTGCCGTAGAAATTGAGAGAACCTGTTAAAAAGAGAATATTGGCCCTCCTTAATCAAGGTGTCATTCAGCCATCTAACAGCCCGTATCGAAACAACATATTAGCGGGCCCCAAGCCCGGAAAAGTCCAGGACGTTCGTCTAGTTCTCGACCTAAGGAAAAATAATGTCCATTGTGCACCACGTAGCGAATGTATTGAATCGATTCCTAATGTGATAGAAAAGATGGCTAATGCCTCATGGTATCATAAATTAGATTTAAAGTCCTCGTACTTCCAAGTAAATCTCGTTCCTGAAGATAGACCCTCAACTGCCTTCTCTACTAGAGACCTAAACTTACCAGTAAATCTGTACGAAATGACTGTTCTCCCGCAAGGCCACGTAAACTCGAGCATATCACTACAGCGTGTGTTACGTCAAATTTTTGAGGACATTTCGCCCCAAAATACCGCACAATATGTAGATGATTTCTTTATTTTTGGTAATGATATGCAGGAGATCAATGAAGTATTAGAGAAAGTATTAATCCAGGCGGAATATCATTCAGTTCTTTTTAATTTAGAGAAAAGTCAATTTGCACTGAAAAAGCTAAAATGTCTTGGCAACATTGTCAAAAATGGAACTATCTCACCTGATCCGGACAAAATTAGAGCGATATCCAGCATTCCCAAGCCTACTACTATAAAACAACTCCGTTCCTGGTTAGCTACGGTCAATTTTTACAGAAATCTTTTCCCGAATATTTCACTGACTCTAGCCCCACTGTATGCCACCCTGAAGTGCGCCCCTCGCAAACTTCATTGGACGCCTGAAATGAACCAGGCGTACGAGAAAATGCAGGGAGCCATAATTTCGCCACCTCTTCTCAAATTTTTTTCTACCGAAAACACGGAACACATGGTAGTATGTGACAGTAGCTCAGTCGGAGTTGGATCCGTCTTCCTGCAGCGCAAAGTCGGAACTAAAGCTTGGTTTGCAATACAGTATATTTCCACTAGGCATCCTCCTAGGATAAAACCTCTCCTAATTTATTATCAGGAACTCTATAGCATATATTATGCTCTTTTTAAGTTCCACAGATATCTGTATGCATCCCATTTCACCATCTTGAGAGATGCGTCAGCTCTTTTAGCAATAAAAGACACGAAAATAAAGACAGCTCGTGCTAGAGTACATCAATTCATTTGATTTTTCTATAGCTCATATTAGAGGCAAAGACAATTCAATTAGTGGCTATTTGAGCAGGACCCCCCTTCCTATTGATCCTGAAGCAATAGAATTAACAGAAAATGAACGTCCAGCCCCCCTACTACTTGCACTTGATGCTGGAACGGACGTTCCCGAGATACAGCGCCAAGATCCAATATTTTCCAAAATAATAGCCGTACTTCAACTGAACGATACCACACATCCACGTTATAGAGAGTGGAAGAAGCAATATGTTATAGACAATAACACATTGTATCGTGTATTCCCCTCCCCACCATACCACATAAAGTGTTATGTGTTCCACGCAAACTGCGAGATAATATTTTTGACGAATATCATACGAAATCACTCACTCATCCAGGTTTGACTCGCATGCGCTTGCTACTAAGAAACAAATATTACATACCACAACTCAATACTTGGTTGCAAAGTAGAATTAAGGGATGTCTTGAATGCGCAATCACAAAACGCATTTACAACCCCCCAAACCAACATATTCAACGGATACCACCAGACACAATATTCTCTACATGGTCTATTGATATTTGCGGGAAACTTCAAAAGACAAAAAACTCATTTCAGTATTTTTATACTGCTATTGATCATGCGAGTTCTTTTACGGTCTGTAAACAGATAGTAACTCCTACCTCTCAAGAATTCATAGATTTCTTTATGAATTCCATAGTGCTTCAGTATTCCACGCCAAAAGTCATATACCTAGACAAGCAGTCCTCACACACCAGCACCATAACAAAGGAATTTCTTAAAGCTTTAGGTGTTCAAGTTAAATACGTGCTACCTGCTCGTCATGCTACTTTAGGACATTGTGAACCCAGAATTCAGGACCTACAAATTGCTTTAAAATTTTTGTCACGAGATGATCATAGTAACTGGGACACATGGCTACCAATAGCCACAGCCAGTTTAAATCGATGTCCCAATACTCAAAACACGTTATCTCCATTTCAGATATTTTTTGGGATAGAACCTACATTCCCCCTTGATTCTATTTTGAAAACTAACGCAACGCTGGTAGGAAACGAGACGAGATTGAACACCCTGCGAGAGTATCGTCAGTTAGTAGCGTTAAAAACACAAATGCATTTTGATGCATTAAAACAAAAGGTAGAAACAGCAAAGCCACCAACTAACCTTCTCCCAGGAACACAGGTAATGGTCAAACGAATACACACCCCTAGAAATGAGTGTTCTACTTTCACCCAACCATATACAGGGCCATACAAAATTCTTAGTCAACTTGAAGGTAATTCATATATGGTCGAAATCAGCGAAACGGAAACAAAACAATTTCCTATTGACCGTTTGAAAATATACAATCCACCGGACATCAAAATAGATCCCACCTACAAAGCAAATATCATCAATTTCTACGTTCCGTCCCGTAAAACCTACTCTTGTCAAACCACAGACTTCACACCAAGCTGACTACACACGTGAAGCTTGTAAGGGGAAATTCTAAAAAAAAAATCTTACCACCCCCACCACGAAAAAGGGAAAAGTAATACAAATATGTTAAATTAGTTTGTCACACCTTCGGTCAGGATTTTCAGTGAACATTTTATGCACATGCGCTTTTCGTTTCATATAGCATCGTGCTTAATATTTTCTTTCTTTTTTTAGGTGTCTATTCCTCCTAGGCGTTTTCCCATGCATCAGCGCGGCACAAACCCCACCCACCTATCCATGGGACTTCACCTCATACCTATTCCCCAGGCGGTAATGTATCAACAGTTATGGCCAATCCACTATTCCATACCGATTCCTCCATTACATAGTAACTTTATTAAAATTAGTTGCGACCCTCTTGCTGAGGTCAAAATGTGTGCACCGCTCACTATGCTTATGAACGCACTGAATAACATCACCCAAGACCTGTTTACGCTAAATTTTCACGGTGAACCCGATCCCTCATCCCGTCAACAAAGATCACTACTGCCTTTTATTGGTGATGGCCTAAGTTGGCTTTTTGGTACTGCTACACAAACTCAGCTAGAGCAAAATAGATTCAACTTTAGAGAACTGCAGCGGCACATAGCTAGTTTAGAAAACAACGAACACGCCATGCATTCTATTCTCCAAAATTTCAGTTCAGCTATTTCTAATCTAGCATCTAACTCTAAATCAGCACTATCAGATGTTCAAAACGCCATTTCACACATTGTCACGAACGAAAATAGCATCTTTAATACAATCTTTTCTGATGTAAACAAACTTAGATCATTTTTAGAATTTATCATTCAAATCGATACCGCGACCACACATCAAATGCACCATTTTCTCTCTAAATTCAGATTACATCAAGCTGTCAAAACAACTTTCTCCCACGAACATTGATAGATCCAGAAATCTTACAAAAAGATCTTTTACTTTTAAAAAGAAAAATAAGTTCTAGTAATTGTATCATTAGTCCACAATTTTCTATAGAACAGGCTTACACTTTGCCTATAACTTCTTGTGCTATTTCTGACAAAAGCATCATTGTGCAAATAACTATCCCTATTCTTCAAAATCAACCCGACTGGACATTACACAAGATTACTACTTTCCCTTTAGCTAGTAAGAATCAAACTTGTCAACTTCAATTAAACACCACACATGCCTTTACTTCTCACAAGGATACTCTGCCATTAGAAGAACAAGACTTCAAAGACTGCACTATTTCTACACGACCCTTTTTATGCAGAATTCCTTCTATACGCAGATACAAGGCAGCATTCCACCATTGCTTAAACGCAATACGGAGTGCCACCGTCGTCGGTCAGCTTCACAAAGCGTGCTATTTTCAATGCACTTCTCGCAAAACCTTCTATATCCACAAAATTGTACATGATATATTTGCGATTGTCAACCGAACAGACCAATTAATGATTCTCCTACCCAACAACACTAGGCAACCTGTCAATACAACAGGCATCTATAACGCTTTCCTCCACATTCCTTGTAAACACACATTATTTCATAAGTCAATTCCGGTTATAATTGGCCCTCCCATTTGTAAATCAAAAAATTTTAAGCCCAGCATTGTAAATGTATTTCATACTCTCTCCATCCAAGACCAATTATACCCACTCCTACCTATGAATACAATGCATCCTACTATTAATTTTAATGCTACGCTGAATTTCTCTTCCCACATTATTCCACCCCTATTGCCTAACATTACTGTAAACGACCAACCATACTGGCTTAACCTATTTCCGACCGATGCCGTACCTATGGTACAGACTTCTTTATTTTCAGTTCAATTTCTTTTAACAATCGCTAATACTATAGCCATTATTTTTATATAAAAACGAACTAGGCAACACAACATGTCACTCTCTAAACCCCCACAACATGAGAGTGTACCCCTCACTATGCAGCATTACTAAAATAGTTCTTAGTATTTCCTTTCCCTCTTTTAAAGGTTGACATACGTCGTCTACTTCTTGCATCAACCCAAAAAGCATTTGCAGGGAATGGCAGAGCACTTATAACCACAATCTCCATTCTACTGGCTTTTATCTTGGGCAGCGCCATATATCTTATTTGTAGAACATTTTTTTGCTACAAACACAATCCCAAACAACAGGAAACTCTATTACTTCACGAGCATATTTCCCCAACCCATCATAAATTTATTATCCAGGCATTGTATTAAGGTATAGACTATAACAAATTTATTGAATACTTACGCCAAAATCATTACACGATTCTGTCTTACGTATCCAATTTGTATAAATATTGCACAATGAGTAACCGAAAAAAAGTAATTTGTACTCACCCTGAAACACGCTAACGTCACTCAGATAGCCAATCCTTTTTTTAAGCTGACAGCACTATAAAAGCACACACGTTTTTAAACAAACTAGAAAAAAATATTTTTTACGCTGACAGCACTATAAAAGCACACACGTTTTTAACAAACCATGGAAAAACACAACACAAACCAATATATTTCTCGGCAAACGACACATTTCGCTCTCACTACACGGAAGCGGGTATTACTGAAATATGAAATAGTCTAATTCGAGCTCAATTTTGCTCATTCTCGCGCTTAACGGGAAAACCCACCAAGGTCATTAACTTTCACCTGCATCTTGCTAGCGTCGCCTAGTAATCCCCTTTCCAGTTTTATCTCTTATTTTTCTCCAAGGCTGAATGATTGTGTGATATGGTAAACAAAAACAAAACTGAACAGAAGGCAAACGGTTTCACAATTCACTTGGAAAACCGTGCGTCCCGTAAATCTATTTCACTTTTACTTTTCATAGATCATTAACTTGTTTTTGTCTCTTTTTCTCTTCTTCCTATAAGTATGTTTTTTAGTAAGTCGCAGCTCATTTCCTACCCTCACACTGAAATATTTCCTTCCGGTCCCTTTTACACCCCTAATAACCACATTCAAAACAAAAAAAGAAGATGATGAAGGAATACAGAGATAAATCCACCAAAGGACGAGATGCAATAAGCCATTTTCTTCAATTGAATCACCACGAACATCAGGCGAACCAGACAACGTCCCGGAACCATCAAGTAGCAGCCCAAGCAGACATCACCACATCCCAGCCTGGGAAGCAGAATCCATACAGCACAATTCTTTTCAATCATCCCCGAAGAAGGAAAACCTTAATCATCTCCTAGAGTGCAGCAGAAATCAGTTGTACCCATTACTGAAATAACCACCATAGAAGTGTTTCTTCAAACATCCCAGTATGCCCCCACCCCTCAAGTTAAAAACTCATAGAAGAATGGAAACTCGCACAGGATATGGAGAGAAGACAACTCTATAGAACTTCCAGTACAACAACAGAATCTTCGTTAATTCAACCTTTTATGAACAGAGTGTTCACAAACAATTTAGAAAGTGTTTTACTCGACGAGTAGTTATATATATATATATATATAACATTGTATGTGTTTTGTTGTAAAGAAACATTCTAGATTATAACCAAACATTTTATAATCGCCAATGAATGCTCGTCAATACATGTAAGCTTTCTAATGGTGGTGGGTATATCAATTGTATTGTTTAGTATTGTAAATTGTTTAGATTATCACTTTCCCTATAACTGATATGGCAAATTTGTGTTGTTGTATTGGCACATATCAATATGATGCCTTGAACATGTAAGTTCAACATGAGTCAGAGATTATTATGCAAATTTGAGGAACAGAAAGGAAAATTATAATACCTTCCCAGTTCCTTCCCAAAATATCACAGAAAGAAAGGAAAACCTATTTTTCGTATTTTTAATGTAAAGTGTTTTTCCCCTATGTGTGGAAAAAATAAATATAAAATTCAAAGAAAAGGAACATCAAAATAAGTTAACAGTTAAACCAAATATCCTACATATGGATGTAGGGCTAAAAGTGTTTGCAAAAGGATGTCAAAGACTAATAATAAAGAGAGAGGCATGACCTCCTAAATGTGACCTAGTGACCAGAGACCAAAAATATTACAGGCCGCAAAATAAAGACAATAAATACTGGCGTTAGGACACACAAAGATCAGAGAGGGACAGACTGAGCTTCGTTGCAGCCAGTTCAATATACAAGCGTTCATAAGAAGGTGACAAAGTATTTGTGACTTGTATCAAGTGGACATTACGTGTGACTTGCCTGAAGACACCTAGAAGTATATCCTAACCCTTCTCTGTGCGACAGTAAGAACTCGAACTTATAACATGTTAGGACGTTAAGTGAATTGTGATTATTTGACTTCTGTTCCTCTTCAAAGGTGCTAGTTTGTGTGAATTCAATTGTTTACTGTTGCAAAGGTGATTGGGAGGTTCTCTTGCTGTGATATGGCATCGGTACCTAAACCACCATAATGATTATAATTTTCTTTTCTTTGTTCCGTTTTAGAAAGATTAATATTCATGATATAAACAATTTTCACTATAATGGAATTCTACAATTATTTCCTTTAAATTTAGATACATTTTGGGTTTTCTTATAACATAACGAGTCGAACAAAGATAACTTGATTTCATAGATACTTGATACATGGTAGTCTGAACAACTGATATGGTAGTCTGAACAACTGATATGGTAGTCTTAACAACCGTTATGTTAGTCTTACAATCTATATTGTAGTCTTAACAACCGATATAATAGTCGTTATAACCGATATAGTTGTCTTAACAACCGATATGGTAGTCTTGAGAACCGATATGCTACTCTTAACAACCGATATGCTAGTCCTTAACAACCGATATGGGACTTAACAACCGATATGGTACTCTTAATAACCGATATGGCAGTCTTAACAGTCTATATTGAAGTCTTAACGGCCTATATTGAAGCCTTAACAACATATACAGTTGTCTGAACAACCGATATGGTAGTCTTAACAAGCGATAGAGTAGTTTTAACTATCGATATTATAATCTTAACAATATATATTGTAGGCTTAACAGTCTATATTGTAGTTTTAACAATATATATTGTAGTCTTAACAGTCTATGTTGTTGTTTTAACCGATATTGAAGTCTTAACAACATATATTGTAGTCTTAACAGCCTATATGATACTCTTAACTATCGATATGGTAGTCCTAACAATCTATATTGTAGTCTTAACAGTCTATATTGTAGTCTCAACAACCGATATAATCATCTTAACAACCGATATAATAGTCTTAACAACCGATATGGTAGTCTTAGCAATCGATATGGTAGTATTAACAATCGATATGGTAGCCTTAACAACCGATATGGTATTTTTAACTATTGATATTGTAGTCTTAACAATATTTACTGGAGTCTTAATAATTTATAGTGTATTCTTAACAATCGATATAGTAGTCTTAACAATCGATATGGTAGTCTTAGTAATCGATATGTTAGTCTCAACAATCGATATGGTAGTCTTAACAACCTATATTGTTGTCTTAGCAACCTTTATGGTAGTCTTAACAATCGATATGGTATTCTTAAGAACCGATATAATAGTCTTAAGAACCGATATGGTACTCTTAACAACTGATATGGTAGTCTTACACTCTATACTGTAGTCTTAACAACCGATACAATAGTCTTAAGAACAGATATAGTAGTCTTAACAACCGATATGGTACTCTTAGCAACCGATATGGTACCCTTAACAACCGATATGGTACCCTTAAAAATCGATATGGTAGTCTTAACAGTCTATATTGAAGTTTTAACAACATATATAGTTGTCTTAACAACGTATATTGTAGTCTTAACTATTGATATTGTAGTTTTAACAATATATATTGTAGTCTTAACAACTTATATTGTAGTGTTATCAATCGATATGGTAGCCTTAACAATCTATATGGTAGTCTTTACAATCGATATGGTAGTCTTAGCAACCGCTATGGTAGTCTTACAATCTATATTGTAGTCTTAACAATCGACATAATAGTCGTAATAACCGATATAGTAGTCTTAACAACCGATATGGTAGTCTTGACAACCGATATGGTACTCTTAACAACCGATATGGTAGTGTTAACAGTCTATATTGAAGTCTTAACAATATATTTAGTTGTCTCAGCAACCGATATTATAGTCTTAGCAATCGATATGGTAGTCTTAACAATCGATATGGTAGTCTTAACAACCGATATGATATTCTTAACTATTGATATTGTAGTCTTAAGAATCTATATTGTAGTCTTAACAATTTATAATGTATTCTTAACAATCGATATGGTAGTCTTTACAATCAACATGGTAGTCTTAGCAACCGATATATAGTCTTAACAACCGATATTGTAGTCTTAACGACCGATATGGTAGTCTTAAGTATCGATATTGTAGTCTTAACAATCTATATTGTAGTCTTAACAGTCTATATTGTTGTCTTAACTACCTGTATTGTAGTCTTAAATACCTATAATGTTGTTTTAACCTATATTGAAGTCTTAACAACCTATATTGTTGTCTTAACAACCTATATGGTAGTCTTAGCAACTGATATGGTAGTTTTAACAAACGATATGGTAGCCTTAACAACCGATATGGTAGTATTAACTATCGATATTGTAGTCTTAGGAATCTATATTGTAGTCTTAACAATCGATATAGTAGCCTTAACAATCGATATGGTAGTCTTAACAACCGATATTGAAGTCTTAATAATCTATATTGTAGTCTTAACAATCAATATTGTAATCTTAACAATCTATATTGTAGTCTTATCAAACCATATTGTAGTCTTAACAATTTATATTGTAGTCTTAACAACTGATATGATAGACTTAACAAGCTATATTGTAGTCTTAACAATCAATATTGTAGTCTTAACAATCTATATTGTAGTCTTAGCAATCTATATTGTAGTCTTAACAATCGATATGGTAGTCTTAACAAGCGATATGGTAGTCTTAACAATCGATGTTTTAGTCTTAACTATCGACATTGTAGTCTTGACAATCGGTATAGTAGTCTTAACAATCTGTATTGTAGTCTAAGCAGTCTATATATTAGTCTTAACAACCGATATAATAGTCTTGGCAATTGATGTGGTAGTCTTAACAATCAATATGGTAGTCTAACAAGCGATATATAGTCTTAACAACCGATATTGTAGTCTTAGCGACCGATATGGTAGTCTTAACAACCGATATTGTAGTTTTAATAATCTATATTGTAGTTTTAACAATCAATATTGTAATGTAATCTTAACAATCTATATTGGAGTCTTATAAATCCATATTGTAGTCTTAACAATCTACATTGTAGTCTTAACTACTGATATGATAGACTTAACAACCTATATTGTAGTCTTAACAATCAATATTGTAGTGTTAACAATCTATATTGTAGTCTTAGCAATCTATATTGTAGTCTTAACAATCGATATGGTAGTCTTAACAATCGGCATGGTAGTGTTAACAATCGATATGGTAGTCTTAACTATCGAAATTGTAGTCTTAACAATCGATATAGTAGTCTTAACAATCGATATGGTAGTCTTAACAATCTAAATTGTAGTCTTAACAATCTATATTGTAGTCTTAACAATCTGTATTGTGTTCTTAACTAAACTATACTAAGACCAATCGACATGTCCTGCTGCCATTTGGACCTCTACTTATTGTTCCATTCATTGCACTCCAATGCTTTCATACTACGAACAATGCAAATTTCTCGGGAACAGACACCATTTCCGGCGGCCATTTTGTAAACGGTGACCCGTATAGAAAATGTTTTTGCGGAACATTGTGTCATTTTCCAAGAACTATTTAACCAAGTTTCACTCGACCTATATTGCCATTCGAAATTTTGCAGTTGACCCCCGGGGCGATGCGATGGGGCCCTGGGGCTCCTTGCTTTTTACCAGAATTTTATCAGTCCCCGACATGGCTACATTCCTGCGCAACCAACTTTGTCACATTTTGTTTCATTTCGAATTTAATTCAGGTTGCAGCGTTACGTTTGACACCCTGTATATATATATTAATTTTTTGACCTGTTTTCTATGAAATGTTGATTAATTCAAATGATTGATAACTCACAACAGAGTTTGATCAATTAAATTACATTTAGTAATTGAAATCTGTTCATTAATATAAAAATAAAATATAGGAAAAATTGAAAAAAAAATGAACTTAATTCACGATAAATAGATAAAATGTTAGTGAGATTCTTGTGTCTCATACCTGCTGCAAAGAGGTTTTTACAAGATTCTTACAAAATGAATTTCATCTTTTTTCCCTGATTTCATGGTTCCAAACCAACAATTTTACCTGACCAACGGCATTTAATGATATAAGGATGTAGTAATGAATAATGCCTGTAAGAGCAAAATAAAAGCTTAGTCTAATAAAAGTAGATAATCAAACACACAAGTAACTTAACAAAAAAGGGTATTTAGGATCGCGAATATTGAGACATCTTCAAGTTAATACATATTCCCATATAGCAATGTAAGCTCGAGACAGGCTTGCGACGCGATAGCAGCGCCACTTGTGGAATTTAGGACTTGTGCAATTTAGGACTTATGCAAAATCCAGAAAATTGGCTTCTCGTCTGTTAGGACTTGGGCAATTTAGGACTTCTGCAAAATCCAGAGAATAGAGCTTCTTGCGTTTTAGGACTTCTGAAATTTAGGACTATTGGAATTTAGGACTTGTGGTGCTACACCCTCATATCTTATAATGTATCTGTTCCGAACATGTCACTCTACATTCCACCTATTGTGAATATAAGATTTTAATAATTACAACAGTAATGAACTACTGTGTATAACAATTCGCACAGGTGGAATGAACACGACAGAGCTGAAACGGGTCACCGGCTGTCGGGGGATGCTCGTCAGGTTTTGGACTGTGTCATCAGGTTTAAGATTTGAGCGCATTCTGACGCGGTGATTCGATGTAGATCTGATAACGTGGAGGATGCAGGAGAGGTTTTAATTATTTCATTGCGTTTGAACAGTGTTTGTTTCAGGGATGACAAGGATCGGAGATGTTACCCCGAGAACGCGAGAAATACAACGTCGAAATTCCAAGTTAAATAGATCCAGACCGGGTCAATCGGGTTAATGGGTCACTTATGTTTGGATCAGGTCCTATCACCGGGTCATCGAAAGTGGCCTGGATTTAGCTATGGAACACGCACAGAGAGAGTGCGAGAAAAGAAATACACATGAATAGGGAGCGGGAGTAGAAGAAGAAGAGAAAGAAGCAGCGAAGACACGATAACAATACATCAAGAAAGAAAGGAAGAGGGAAAGACCAATGAAAAACATGAAAAGTATATTCTCATTATGCTAAACAACATACATACTGTTTACTCGGATTCTGACCAGTGATGCTTCGTATGTCTTCTCAAGGAAGATGAATCTCTGTTTGAATACTTCACTGTATGCGAAATTGAAACTGGCTGGTGGGGAATCGAACCCAGGTTTTCAAATTAGAAGTCCAGCATGAAAGCGATACTGCACAGGTGCCTCTATACAAAACGTGCTTAACAAATGCTATAGTGTTTCTTTCTAAGGATAATAACATGAAAGTTGATATTTCATGTCAATCACGTGTTTTTAACTGTCCTTTTAACCCCTTGAGGCTGGATTTGGACTTTTCCAACAATCGCTCGTAAATTGTCTTCCTCTCTATAGTGACTCAGGTATTTGATTCCACAGTCTGAAGGATTCTCCGTTTGTATGATTAGATTCTTCACGACCGCTTTGTAAAAAAACTAGGCTTAGACAGGGTTTGAACCTACGTTAGTTTGCTTTAGTATTTGAAACTCCAGCACTTTACCTCTACTCCATCTAGCCAACTAACAATAGAAGCCATGAATTACTAAGCTTATCTTTGGAAATAACAAACTTCATCCTTTAAGTTGTTTAAACCAAAGTGCAAGCTAAAATTCCTTTATTCAATGACTTATAGACAAACTAGTGCCCACTAATATCCGAAATGACAAAAATCCAGGAAAAATGAAATAAACAATAACAGCTTATGCAGTTTCTTTGCGCCGTGGAAGTTTAAAGTCCGGCTTAAAAAATAAGTATTATTATTATTGTTGCAATGAAACGTCCGATAACTGACAGTTTTATATTCCCTGTAGAACAGCATTGAATATTATGGAAGTAAACTCTGTCAAATTGTGTCAATAGTGTACTATATGAAAAAGAACACTGACAGCTTGATAGTGTTGTCTTTTAAAATAAAAAATCTCTATAGCGGACGTCTGGAAAAAAAATTCTGCATAAAATAGTTTTTCAGATGTGAGTAATTTTTTTATCAGGAAGATAAATTATGACTTTATTTCCAATATCCCTCCAATACATTTATTGAACATCTTCAGTAACAATATTATCACAAGGTGCCTAAGTGAACTCACGAGCCGCGAAGCATGTTACAAGTTCTGGCAATGTGGCCGATTTTTTTTTTCACGAATCACTTGACCTGGCTCCCGTCTAAGAAGATCCTACATAGAAACAATGTGGAATAAAAAGTTAACAGCACTTGTGCGTACACAGCACGTTGGCGTATGCACGCCGCTAACGGGGGCCTGCACCCTCCCCCCCCGCGTCTCACGCCGCCCAGCTCAATTCGGAAACACCATACCCCCCGGTTAGCTTCGCTCGGTGTGCATCCTGCCCTGGTGGGTTGATATAAACCCTAAATTTTAGTAGCTAAATTCCACATTACCATGGTAAGTTTTTGTGTTCGCAAATTTTACTGTATATAATCTACGAAAAATGCAAGAAAGCAATTATTAATAATAAATTTGAACTTATAAAAATACATTTTGAACGAAAAAAAGAAAAATTATTCCCCCGGGATTCGAACTCGGGACCTCTAAACCAGTTTCTCCATGCGTTAACCACAATACCAAACTGCCAGTTGCCGAACAAAAGATTGACGGTGTTACTTATAATTCGAACTCTGCGCACATATAATTTTACACAGCGCCAATCTCACGAATCTTTCTTTGCAGATAAAGCTCGTGTCCCATTTTCTCTTCCGTTTCCAGGATAAAAGACAGTGCGTGCATACATAAAATTGAATTTTGAATTTAGCTTTAAGGCCTTTTAGGCAACTTTGGCTTAGGCCGGATGCATGATAATGGGATTAATTGGTGGAAAGAAGAAAGTGGGAGAAAACGGGACAACGCCGAGAAAACTCACGCACACGCATGGGCATTGCCCCTTAATCATTTCTGATGTTTCATTCTAAACGATAGTTTTGCAATTTGTTATCCATAAAAAAACTGTATTGCTCCCCCACCCAATTGTATTTCTACTAAATCTGCCCATGCGCACACAGTGTTTGTCCACCATAAAACGCACATCGCATGAGTAGGGATCGATTCAACGCAGCGCATCTCAACCTTTTTCATGCTGCGACTTCCTGTACGGTGCCTTCTGCCCGGCGACCCCCAGAAGTAATTTTCTTATTTGTAATAAGCGGATTTATTTAGCGTTGTATTAAATAGCCTCCCGAAGGCTTCAACACACACACACACACACACACACACACACACACACACACACACACATATATATATATATATATATATATATATATATATATATATATATGTATATATATGCGCAAACGACTCAAAGATTGAGAGTGACACAAAGAGCAATGGAGAGGTGCATGCTAGGAATAACCAGGAGGGACAGGAAGAGAAATGAATGGATTCGCGCACAAACAAAGTAGAGGATGTAATCAAGACTGCGAAGAAGATGAAGTGGAGATGGGCCGGTCACATAGCTAGACGAACAGATGGAAGGTGGACGACAAATGTACTACAGTGGATTCCTAGAGAAAAGAAACGACCGAGACGACGTCCAAATGTAAGATGGGTAGATGAAATCAAGCGTTTTTCAGGAGCTAC
>JAGDQP010020780.1:0-32717 GCA_022664845.1 Lepisma saccharinum | reverse complement strand
GATTACTCTAACTGTCGCAGACTTCACTTAAACTACTGTTTTTCAGCTCTCCATTTGGTAAGAGTTGCCAATAATATCAAACTGTAATACTCTTCCAGGATTTGGAAATGAATAATGAGTCACGCCAGTAGGTTATCACCATATAGTAACCATATGTCTTCGGGTGTGACACCTGTATTTGATTTTCCTGTGCATTTCATATACATCAGACCATTAAGCAGAACTCTTGCCATCACCATATAGAACCCGATCCCAATGCACTGCGTAAATTCTCTTTTATTGTTCCTTCAAATGACAGAAGAGATGACACATACTTCGAGATGACGTACCTCTGCTAGCGCATGTATTCTCTCTCTCTCTCTCTTTTTTTTTTCATGCCGGTACACCGTTAAATAGTGAGTGAGAGAGTGTTACACTTTTTTTTAGTGTTAATTCAATCCAGATCGTCTTTATTACAAATGTTGGAATTTCAGGTCCTAAAGTAAACTTCGATTCGCCATTCACTCGAGATTATCTCGTCATCTACTCTTTTGTCCGTTTCTGCAAATGTGCTTTTTCCAAACGTAATTTACTTTGTGTTCCATCGTTCGCCCTTGTATGCTAATCGTTACAAATGTTTGTTAACTCAGGAAAGCTGTATTTATTTACATTCTGGTTTTAAAAGTAAATGTTCGCATCGAATTTGTAATTCATAAGAAACTCAAGTACACCCGCCATGCTTTGTGCATACAGTAGTTTTCCGCTGTATTGTGTGAATTCCGTAACTTTTATCATTCCAGTGTGCAACTGTAATCATTCGTAACGCCTCATTTTTCTATTCCTTCAGTATTTTTAGGAGTGTACTTGATTCTCACTTCGGATCTCCGGATTAAAGGTACTAGAAATCGAGTTTTGTTAAGTTGCCATCTATTCATGCAATTGAGATTTATACTTGCAATGTATGACATTAGATGGATTGTTTTCTTCGAGGTTTAAAATCGGTTCTTTGTAATAAGTATTATCACTGTGAAATAATATGGAACATAGCGGAAAACATTCTTTTAATACAGCACAAAATCAACTCAGAATTCTCAGTTGATATACGTAATTTAAGCTCACCGTTTACTCTATTCCTCTTGAACGTTGAACTTCCTAGAGCGAAAAGCTTTGCGTTTTTGAAGTTCAGCGTTCAAGAGGGCTATAGTACAAGGCATTATTGCCCTCCTTGTGTAATAATAAATTTATTTTGAAATACATAAAATCATGTGGAGTTAAACCTATAGGTAGGGATGATTCAAGTATTACGTAAACGTTTAAGGAAGAGGGGTTTCAGGCTGTGCTAATTTTATCTTACAATGTGGTGGAGGGGTATCAGAGCAGTGCTTACGTAAGATTCGCTTTAAATCTTACTAGCGTAGATTCAAGGATTTTGAACATTTTTTTGTACTACGAAATAGCGATAAGAAATTTAGCGAATCTTACGTAAGCACAAGGGGAAGGGTCGGGTATGTCTTATTTTTGCTTACAACGGAGGAGGATGTCTAAAATTACTAGAAATGTGCTTGCATATTACTTGAACTTCTCAAAATGAATTTACCGATTTCGAAATCGGGTCACGTGCTTGTACGTACCTTTCTATACATCATCACTGGAATTAAGTAGACATCAGTGTTGTGTATCAGAGGAAAAAGTCTAACTCTTAAAAACATAAAGAAATAACTTTTTTGGCTTGATAATCAATATAACTTACCTTGCAATGTAATCGTGTTATCAATGTGTATCGTCATTTTCTTCCTTCTGCAAAACACAAAATTGTTCTGTCTTTCAGCCCCCGAGGAAGAGTGATGAATCTTTGATCACTGGCTGGTTGTTCTTCCGTTACATGGCTATTGGTGGCTATGTCGGTGCTGCAACAGTGGGTGCTTCTGCCTGGTGGTACATGTACTCTCCTGACGGTCCAGGACTCAGCTACTATCAATGTGTAAGTTATATAATTTGTGAAATTCTTATATCAACTGGCAGACATCTTTGCACTACATCAAGATCTATGATAAAGTGATCGAAAGACTGTTGCTTACAAACAATATTTCTATTTAATATGTTCTACAAAAGAAAAGCAGATATTGATAAGTTTTCTGAATAAAAAGAAATCAAATGTCAGTTTAAAGAATGCTCTAGTAACTACATTTCATTGTCAGATGCTGTAATAGTTGTATGATTGAATCTTCTAAATATCAGTCGGCCTGAGCCAAAAGTTGCCTAAAAGCTTTAAAAATTAAATTCAGATTCTAAATATCAGTAAAATGAATTTTAGCATTTCTGTTTTAAAAGCAAGTGTTGTTTTTTAGACCCACCATTTGGCTTGCATTGGACAAGGAGAAGCATTCAAGGGTGTTAACTGCAAGGTCTTCAATGATCCTCATCCAATGACCATGGCTTTGTCTGTACTTGTAACCATTGAGATGCTCAACGCCATGAACAGGTAAAGTTTGTTCACGTTTCTTTACTTATGAGGCACTACTCCCCCTCCCATCCTATCCCACCCCACCCCTCCTTCAACAACCTCTAAGTTGTAGATATATAATAATTCCTTGAAACTTTTTTCTAAGTAAAACACACTCCATCTTCAGAAGGACACACGACTCATCTTTGCTGCGGATACAAATTTAAACATTACTAAATGAGATTGAGCAAGAGAATGCAATAACGCATACAATATATTACAATAACGCAACGGCATTTAGCTACTTTGACAAAACTACGGATATATGTGCATGCCTGGGACAGGCGTAAGCCATAGTGCTGTTATCGCCCGTAAATTCATTTTATCTTTATATGTGCATGCTAAGTAGCTGGCACAGTCACTCAAAGTTATGATCACCCATAGTGAGACCAATATTTTTTTGTGTATCTAGCCTTACTTTATTGAAAGAAGATCCTTAATGACTTAATGAACATTTCCGTCCAGTAAGTTTGATAACTGGTTCTTCCTTCTTCCACAAACGTTATGAAGTTTTGAAGGTAAAAAGTCAGAAATTAGCATATAATTTTACTATTAAGCTCTCTATTTCGTACGAGCACGTGGTACGTTTGATACCATATTGATCGATGTGCTTACGTTGTATGAAATCTTGTACACACCAATGTAAATAGTACGTCGTCTATACATCACCAATGTAAACTATGTTTCGCATGTAGAAAGGAGAGCGAGGTTAGCTCCAATCATTATGATAGAGCATCTCGTAGTTTGTGAGGGTTTTGAGAGATTAGCGTTTACGGCGTGGTAGTGAAATCTTTAACGTGGTACCATTCGTAAATATCAGTTAGTTGTCTAGAGGTTGATTTGGAGATAACCATATAAACATTTTTCTTTCTATTATTTTATGTGAAGACCGCCGGGCACAGACATAGCTGGAAATCAGTTTGAAAGCCCAATCACTTTTAATATGTTAAAGGTAGGACAAATGTAACAATACTGTTTCCAGAATAAAAGTGTTAATATGCGACACGTGACCTACTTTAGATTTTAAAATCTCTACCTAGATCCAAGGTGGCGTCCATGAGAGTTGAGTATGTCAAAAAGGTTTCCCTCAGGTCGGTAACCAATGACACTTGGAAGACACCATCATTCGTTACAGAATAGAAGTTTTATCAATGTAAAATACATTTTATACCTAATGCGGAGGTACACGATCACGAAAATGTACACAGTTACTGAAAAAAGTGCTCTTTTTAATACTAGTTAAAGCAAAATAGTGCGTTTAGAGCAAACTTAAAAGGTACGTAAATTTGACATTGTTTTAAATTCTTTATTGAAATAATAGACTGTTATTTCAACAAATAATATAAAATAAATGCTGAAACTTTCAGATACTAATATCACTGTCCTGCTTAGTAGAACTGCATACAACAGTTACGGAACTTCCTTCTCGAGGGCGAATGACCAGTGTTGTGTTAAATTTCTCGAATCTTCTGTCAAGTTTTAACCTAAAATAGCTGCAAGTTCAGGATTGAATTAAGAGCAGAAACTATGTAGGTTCAGAAAATTTCAAAATTCTGCTGCTTATACTCTGCTCAGGGCAGAATGCCAAACTAGCCGGTTTGTATATTTTGTTGACTCGCACTGAATGGACCATTATACCTCAAGTTTTGGATCTTGAGTTCGAAAACTTTCTACAACTTACATGTTAATTTTTGTAAGTTTAGGCAGCTATGTCTAAAATTTTGACAATTTGAGATTGTCGAGTAAGAACCGTACTCATAATTGGTTCACTTGGTACGGGATTACGCAATTATAAATTTACCTCTTCAGGAAAGAATGATCTTTTAAACATATATACATACAAAAAATGCCTAATTAATTTTAAACAGGCTGGCAAGACCATCACACTTAACTTTATTTCAAACACACACAGCAAGCGATGTTCTATCATCATCTTCAGACGAAACACTAATCAACACTAACAGTTTATAAAAAGCACCAGAAGGCCAAGAAATCCATTCTTCGTCTTCTGCCAATTACGTCCCAGTATTAGTTAACTTTCCAAAACTAAACAAATTTTAACCAATCACAGTCCTTCGCTCACAGGCCACACCCCCTAGTCAATTAGAACGTAGTTTACTGTTTCAAGTTCGTTATAACGGGTGAGGTCTAATTGCGAAGGACTGTGGTTAAAATTTGTTTATTTTTGGAAAGTAAACTAATTCTGGGACGTTATTGACGGAAGACGTATAGTGGATCTCTTGGCCCTCTAGTGCTTTGTATGAACTATTAGTGCTCCATGTGAGGAAATTGTTAGAACATTGAAACTGTAACGCTTATTGTTGGTTTTTTTTTTCTTCTTCAATGAAGTTAAGTGTGATAGCCTTGTAAGCTTGTTTAAATTAAATTAAGTATGGATACAAGGTCTCAGTATAATTATATCCAAAAAATGCTTCTGAAACAATTTGACTTTATATTGATTCTGTTAACATCTTAAGTAATAAGTTTGTCATTTACTAAGGTTATCAATTTCTTGAAATTGTATTTCTTCCTACAGTTTATCCATTTGTTC
Organism: Lepisma saccharinum; assembly: GCA_022664845.1. NCBI lineage: Eukaryota > Metazoa > Arthropoda > Insecta > Zygentoma > Lepismatidae > Lepisma > Lepisma saccharinum. The sequence goes on along the minus strand of JAGDQP010020780.1, from coordinate 27,684 downwards.
TCTTTAAAAAATAGGAAAACCTAACTCAATGAGAGACATGTTATGAATAAGCAAATGCTCGTTTTTACCCCAGTCATAGGAAACGTACGGTAAACTTAAACGGTAACTCTCATGCGGCGGTGGCTTCATAGATGTCTTTGTCTTGGCCACATGTTGAAGCTAATTATTACTTTACCATTTCTATATTGCCGATTTCGTGGTTCACATCAACTAGTATGGATACATTCCTTTATATTTATATCGTGAGAAGCCCATAGAAACAGTCTTTATTTCTAGTAAAGGTAACACACCAGTTGTGTGTGTATTTAGCCAGTGTTACTGATCGTACAATTCCCACTTGTATCTAAATAAGGGCGTTATTTTGCAAAATCTCTTCAGCTTAGTCACATTTGCCTACATGAAATTCAAACAATACTTGACTATAAATGAAGCAAATAAAACTAATCGTAAATTTTACTGTCAACGGGAAATTGACCACATATCCTAAAGGAGTCTATTGCTCATAAAACTTCAAAATTAATTATCACCGACGTTTTCCCGCTAGATTAGATGCTCCAGATTTCTGGACCGGTTTGACCGTGTTTTCTTTCATAACCTGCTCTCTGGTACAAAGACTACCGTTTATCTGTGGATCTTCATTTATGGCTAGAGTAAGAATTATGCTCACGTAAACCAGCTTGCCATTTGTTTCTTTCTCGCTCTCATTATCATATTCTTTAACTTAGTTCAGAGTAGTACTATTTCATATTACAAATACTTGCAATTTCAAACCTTGTTCAATTTTATCCGTAAGTTTTTCAGTATAATTAGTCCACGCCTCCTATGTTTACATGGTTTTCTCATATAAATTTCCAGTACTTTTGCGAAAATTACTACTATCGTGCTTTTTCTCAAGATTCCTTCAATTTTCAACATGTTAATTCCCACTTTTCCATCGCCCAATACCCCTTATGTTTTTCGTGTAAACTATTTTTGTATATCAAGGTCGCTTAAAGAAAAGAAAAGAAAAAAGCACAAGAGTTCTTGTTTTATTTAACACACAACTGAAAGTTTATCCTTTTATATGTTAAAGTTACGCATATATCTTTCTTGCAGCTTGTCAGAGAACCAATCTCTGGTCGTGATGCCTCCATGGTGCAACATCTGGTTGCTTGCATCCATGGCTTTGTCTTTCACACTCCATTTTGTTATTCTGTATGTGGACATTCTTTCTGTAAGTATATGCTATTTCTAAACAGAATTTCACATAAAAGATTTTTTCGTAATAAACATGATGTCTATCTGTGAATAACACATAGAGAATAAAATAGTTTTGTATCTGCAAAATAGTGTACAATATAATATAGATTGTGTAAGTCTTCTGCGTGAGATGGATATAAATTCATGGTAATCAGTGATACGTGTGCACAATTAAGAACAGCAACGTGAAAGTAGTTTTTTTTTTTTTTCATGCGCCATCACTTTCTTAGTTTCTCTAATGAATTAATAATGATTTTGACATGAAGTACCGATAAAGGATATTTACAAAAGTATAGAAGTGACAAACATGTTTCCTTCCCTTAATTCTAAACACTCATATACTATTAAGAAATGTTATATTTTATAATAAAATGAAATATTTAATATTTGAAAATAACATTTAATGTCTAGTTCCAAATGCTTTTGAAAGAGAATAACAATTTCATGTTAGAAACAAGATTTAGGATGCAAACTACCTTCCGAATTTCATGACTAAGTTTCCATTTTCGTTTCACTTAATGCATTTAATATAAAATTTTGACTTCTTACTTTAAATATTCTCCATCTGGCTTTAGGAAGGAAAACTGAATTGTATCAACGCTTTTTTATTTTTGTGAAATATCCACGTGTTAAGCAAGTTTCAGTACCTGCTGAGTATGAAATGTATATAAATTGGGTCAACAATATTGAATTCAGATTATGATTATTGAAAAGACTCAATGATTTATAACAGATAACCCGTATATGTCGTAAATTGCATGCGAAAGTGATACCCAGTTATCTTCTTTATTGTTCACATAACTGGATCAGAATTACGTTTACGTTAAGCAGCTCTTTGTTTCCCTCCAGTTGAGTGATTCACTAGTTTGAACGTGGATCGTGTTACAGCTATGGTCAAAAGTTTTGACGCTTCTCAGATTTGTAGATCTCTCTCCTCTGTGTAACATATATAAATGAAAATTAAAATTAGGGTTAATAATTTCCACTGGGTTACAAAAATCTCTCTCCAAGATAAAACTTGAAGTAAACAACTAGGTGAGATTTTTAGACTTATTTTTTTTGCAAACGAAACGTTAAATTTATCGATTTTTTCAAATTTGACTGTTAGCTAAATATCACAACAATATTTTCCACAAAAGTAGTTATGTTATTGTGCATATCTGCAAGTCAACTAATATATTTCAGTTTATGTGAGATTTCAGTATATTTATTTTTGCAATAAGAAAAGTTAGACATGCTTCAAAGCTTTTGTCCATAACTATGCCAAACCTATTTCTAACCCTTTGTAGCTGGTTGAAACATTGTAAATTAGTCTTCTTTGGTGATCAAAATAGACGTGACAAAATTAATTCTCTAGTAAACAACCGAACGTTTTTGTTGACTCAGACCTAACTCTTTGAAAATACGTATTATTATTTTTAAATGTACCACTGAACGAAAATACGTACTTTTTAAAACAGCGTTCTAGAATTCTAATTGTAATAAAAGAGTGTAAATCACGTGAAATAATAGTGTTATAATCATAGCGCTTACTTCGCGAACTATCGATAACTTCCCTTGGTGAGATTAAAATTTCCTACTATTCGGATTCTTTTCGAATCTATTCTCAGGGAACAATAAGATTTAGAGATAAATAAAAGAGAAAACAAGAGAATGGAGACAAAATGTAATCCAGCATTGTCTATGTTGTCCATCCTGCCAGTCCAATATCTAGTAGTGCGGAACCAATGTGGCGAATCAGAAGGAAGGCTAAAGTTATTCTGGCTGTATCGTATTTTGTATTTCTTCTCCGATTCAGGTTTTGTAAAAATGACTCATTTTTTGTTGAGCAAACTTGCCCAAGTATAATTTTAGTGGTTTCGTACGGTAAGGTAGTCACCTTCGAAGGCTGTCCTTTATTTTTTATTTGTAGCTTTATACATATGTAAGACGTGGCTCAACAGGCGTATGGTAGTTTCTATAAGATGTTTTAAGGTGCCAGAATTGCTGTTAATTTCTGGTATCGTTAATATGTTTCTCAGACATGTGGTATATACAAATATAAGCATTATAAGCATTCTGATTTTACTTGGGAAAAAATTATGAAGATTTATCTGTAGTTGTGTAATACTCTTCGTATCCAGTAAGAGTTAATGGCTTTCCGGAGATGGGTACAGGTTTAACGTTAGTTCATAAGTAAATTTTGGATAATAACATTTCAAGTGGTAGAAATGCAGGAAAGCTGGGCCATTTGAACTGTCTTGTTCGGAAGTTTAGTATTATTACATATGGTTAATAAATCTGTTGGATACTTTTTTTTGCATAACTTTCAACTTTTGGGTTTGGATAAGCATTACATAATCTTATTTCAGAAATCTTACGAATTCCCTACGTCCGTTTTTGTGCTGCATGTGTGTTCTGTGATATAGGCTCTAAAGAGGAAGTTTAGGATATTTTTGTCATGAATTTAGCGTTTATATGGATATTCTGAGGTAGGCTTTCTGTACACAGTGGTGTTGTTTATTGTGCTGATCATAGAAGGTTGGATCAAAGTAAATTAGTGAATCATTCTGTTCCTGCTCCACTGTGAATTTTAGTTTTGGGTGTACTGAATTAAATTTTGGTAAATATGCTTAACTGAGATTCTTGATGATCATATTCATCGTCAGTTGTATTCTGCCGAAATGTACAGTCCCTTCAGAGCACGAACCTCTTCTTCTCGAACTTGCGCTTTCCTCTGCCTTAGCCTACGATTTATCTTTCTTACTTACTGGCTGCTTGATAACATCCTTAAAAAAGAATTTATCGTACATACACCACAAATGCCAGTAGTTATGGTCTTCTCGAGTTACTTAAGTGAAGACTTCCCCTTTCGGCTGATCATTTTAGGCAGGCATTTCATTTGTTCTAGCAAAATGGTTAACTAAACAGCTCAATACACACTGAAATTAATGTAAGTATACGCTTAATAACTCATTGGAAATTAAGAAATCAGGTATGTGAACCCAAATAAAATAAAACTTGTTTCCAGTGATGGATGGAAATACTTTCTTGTCTTCATTCCCCTTGAACAAAATAACTTATCAGTAGCAGAGGTATCACATATATTGAAATAAGTGCTATTATTGATTAGATAAATGCCTCAAACACAACATTTTTCAATTTGAAGACAAGTTCTCCAAATACAAACAAGTAACAATTAAATGAACTTGCACTGAGTAACGCGCTATTTTGGTTGGTATTGTTCAATCACTTTGAAACGGTGAGTACAGATACATAATATATTTTAGGCATGTTGTTGATTCCTTAATTTTATATCAACACGAACTTCAGCTGAGCACCCTTGTATCAAAATTTAATTCAATACATCCAAAGATAAAATTCAGAGTGGAGGATGAACAGAATAGTTTTTTAAATTTCTTCGATCTTGACAATGTATTGCAAACAAAATTACTTCAAGACCCGTGTGTACAGAAAACCCACGTCACGCTAAATTGGTATAACTTTTCAGCACGAAAAACAATCTTAGGAAGAAAAAATAATATATATATTTTTGAGATGAGGTTATGTAATGTTTACTCCAAGTCTTGAAAGTTGTACAAGAAAGTATCAGACATCTTTACTTGCATACGTTTTTTTATACAAAAAAAGAAAAGAATCGAACAAAACAAGTGATTCAGCTTTCGTAAATTTCCACCATTTGAAAAGTAATTTTCCAATATTTACTTGAGGAACAACTTAAAGCATGTTCCCTTCTTCCTGATAAGTATTTACTTTTTTTACTGGATAGTAGAAATACTACAGTAACACAGGTGAGTCTTCAAGCGTTTTCCAGGTAAAATGTGAATGCTTAGATTTGTATGTAGGTATGATCGAACGTAATATATAGCGATACCAGAAACTAACAGCAATTCTGGCCTCAAAACATCTTGTAGAAACAGACCATACACCTGTTGAGTAGTATGCAGAAAATAAAATAAAGGACCATTTTGAAAGTGACTTTATTGTTACAAAATAACCAAAATTAAATTTGGACAGAAGTTGGATGAATAAAGAGTGGGCCAAAAATTGAAATACAAAATACGGTACAGCCAGAATAACGTAGCCGTTCTTCTGACTGGCAACAATGGTACCGCACTGCCAGTGTTGGACTAGCAAGATGAAGAACGTCAACGATGCAGGAAAATGGTCTGATAAGTTACATTTTAACTTCTTTTTCCGTTGTCTTATTTTACGTTGTTTGTTCCTAAACTTTATTCTTTCTTGTAAGTGGATTCGAAATGAATCCGAGAACTAGGATATCTTAATTTCACCCAGAGAGAGAGAGAGGTCAAGGTGTGAGATAGTTCGCAAGGAAGCGCTATAAATAAACAGTTTAAATAATTGATTTCAAAAACTTTATTATGGGCCATCACATTTGAATAGGTATTTCAGTTTGTCTATTTGACGTTTTTAAAGTTCGTAGAGTACAAACTAGATATTTTTTAAAAACATCTCTATTGTTAACTTCATTCTTTTTCGAGTACATGAATATTGTTTGTTTGCTTTTTTTTTTTTTTTTTTAGACTGTATTCCAGGTTACGCCACTTAACTCAGAAGAATGGTTAACTGTGATGAAGTTTTCTATACCTGTGGTACTATTGGACGAATCTCTGAAATTCATGGCAAGAAGATTTACCGATGGTGAGAGCGTACTCCTTACTGTGCACTGGATTGTTGTCATGTGGGCTTGTTTTTTTGGGTTGATAATTTTTGGCCCCCTTTAAAAGTAGAAATTTTACTCGGTATCCTTAACATGAACCTATGTTCGTAACATTTGCTCTGCAAAATAAACAAAAACTGAAATTGATTTGTTGAAACAAAGACAGAAACAAAAGTGATTTTCCTGTGCAATTAGATGCCTGATTCCAGTTCAGTGAAACCCCTTCCCTATCCTTCAAGTATTTGGAAAAACACCAAGCATGATGAAAATATTCCAGACTAATGAAGCCAGTCAAAATTACCAACGAAAAATGAAACGAATCTTATAAGAAGACATAGTAAAATTACTGTAGATATTTGAAATTATTATCATGCTTGGGACTTTTTTTTCTGGAGTAGAATATAACAGATGGTTTGATGTGATTGGTTAACGTGCTTTATTTTTTTATTTTTCTTTGTTGTTTACGTAATTTACATTTGAACAATTATATGCGGAAATTGTTTTCATTAGTGTATTATTATTTGGCGTTTAGCTGTGCTTGCTTTTATTATGCATGGCATTCAAAAATATTTATCTTTATTTTCGTTTCCTTTCCCGCTGTTTTTTATTTTTATGTCTCATGTTTTCACAGAAAATACGTGATAACTGGCGCGGTCTTATGGAGGGTAATAAGCATTTCAAGAAAAAAGGGTTAGGGTATCAGGCAGCCAAACTCAGTGCTTTCTTTTGTTTTTGATATTTATGTCTTCCACCGAATCATGCATTACAATGTTGGTCAAATAAGCAGACAATCCAGAATTGTTTCTTCTTTCTTAACAGTCGCTGTTTTAAATCTGTCAGCTGGCTGACAGTGTGCATAATTTCTGTGTTAGGCGGGCAACACAGATGTATAAATATATAAATAAATGGAGATAAGTGACTGAAAAAATCAAAGTTCAGACATTTTATATGTAGGTATGAGATAGTGTGTAGTGAAAATTCTCATCAAGAAATAAAATTACTTTTTTTTATAAGAAACGTTTCAGATCAACGCGAAACAAAATACGTCTGATATTGGTCTACCTCCCAGCAATCGTTTTCCAAGAGTGAAACTTTTAAATTTTTTGTTTTCACTATTTATTTCCCTTGTCTTCCGCATATTATTTCGTAAAGTAATGAATTCGCATTTCACGAATACTGAGTTAGCAGTAAATAAAGATATAAAAACGGAGTGGTGATAACACAATGAGTTGACTTTACGTTAAGAACGAACAACTGTTATATTTATTTTATTTATGTTGACTGTTGATCATTTAAATTGTTCCATTTAAAAATTCACAACTAGTTCAAGTGTATTAAATCTGCATGGATTAGTTTGTTTGTAAATTTAGCACACATTCTAGACTGTGCTGCGTACAGAACAAAAGAAACATTTGGCATTTAACTATGCGAGAGGTTTTGTCGAAGTTGTTAGTAATACTTTTGATTTCATGTGAACTTTAAAGAAGTGATACAAAAACTTAGATGATGTGTTATTAATTTACATGAAAGGGAAAATTTAATGTATCTATGCATGATGTGACAGAGTAGTTTTTGTGAATAAGCGCAACAATGAAGACAAGACAATATTACAGAGCAGTTGTCATAAGTTGAAGTGAAGTTCTTTCCTCTAATACTTGCGTTGAATGCTGTGTGCGTGTTTGAAAGAAGTTAGTCAGGAGGACATAAACCGGAAACAAGAAGTATATTCTCTCAAAGAATCATAAAATCTTAATATGTTTTTTTTTTCTTCTTCTGATGTACAATGCGCACCAATGTGGTTTGTTGGCAGTTGCATTTTTGGTAAGTTATGCATTTTGGGTGTGTGTGTATGTGTGGATGTTTCTTTTGATAGTATGACACCAGTGTTGCAAACCTATTTCTTGTTAAAAAAAAAAAAAGAATAGAAGGCATCAGTGCCCTTGTAAGACAATATTTATGTAGCCGTAGATGAAAGTGAGAAAGCAGAGTAGGGGGAAAACACGTGATTCCTATTTATGTATATGTTCCCTGGTGGAGGCTGTTCGGAGGAAACAAAATTATAGCTAACAGTACTGCGTGGAATGTTCGTGTCTTATTTGTCAGGTCACAAAATCGGACACAGTTAGAGATAAGTTTACTAACTTTTAGTTATTGATGGTTGATAAAGAAACGGTTCGCAAGAAGAGTTGAATTTATGCGCATTTTTATAGAAAAATATTTAGGATTTCAGATGGATAATGTTGTTTCCTCCACAGTTATTTAGGGTAACATTGTTCCCATTTTGTTTAACTACAGCATGAATTTTGGAAAAGAAAGAGGAAGAGTTTGTAAATATATGTATTATGAAGTTGTTACAGAAACATATGTTAACTAATAAATATTTAATGTTTTAAAAGGTTTCTCATATTGTGTGAAGAGCTAACTTTAACCCATTTTGCCGCGTAGAAACACCTAGGTATATGAATTTTTGAGCTTTCCTTTTTTTCTTTTTTTTTCTTCATATTTTTGTTTTGTTTTCAGTATTACAGCTACACCTAACACTTTTCAGTTACAAGCAGTATAAGTCTAAGTTATATGTTAGAGAGGTACCAAATATTGATTGTCATTTATTTTCGATAAAGTCGTATGATAGAATGTTTAGATAATGCAGATATGTGTTAACACAATGATCATTTTGTGAACGTGTGCTACAGGTATCTAAACTCCTTGATTACGTTGTTAATGGGTGTAATCTACGTAATGATGGTTTCCAGTCACTAGCGAGACAAGGAAAAGTTATGATTTACACCTTACAAAATACTGCTGAGTAGTGCCCCGACATCTTAAAATAAACTTCAAAATGTCCGTAGTAGTGCGTTAAGGCGAGTCGAATATAAATATTTTATAAATTAATTGCAGTTATTAAACATGTGTTTCGAAATTATCTGTTCCTTAGTATTGTTTGAACTTGCATCTTGAAGTTTCTGAATGAAGCGTAACGGCATTAAGTCTTTTCTGCTCACCTGAGGCTGTTCTGATATGTAATTGCGCAAGTTCTACAGTGAAAAAGCACACCATACTATTGTTTATATTGCTGCCTTGGACATCAAAATTTGTATTTCATTGGGAAGCTCAAAGGTGGGACGTAATCAGTATATTAGTGATTTTAATTATACTTTTTCAATGTGGGCTACATAAAAGGCCTCAATTTCCACATCGATTTTTACATTTTCACTCCAGTTTAAATCAGTTCGGCAGTGAAGATTTTGTGTGGTATGTGTATCTAACCTATTTCGTGGATGGAAGTTGAAGAATAGTTATTTACGTAGTGCGAACATTTATTTAGACTATTTCTTTGGTATACTAAAAACTAGAATACATCTAAAGCAGTGTTATTACTACAATAAAAATCAACATGAGACCTTACACCAGAATAGTGTTACACCGTGACGTTTTAAGGCTCAGCAAAGTATAGTGATAGAATTGTAGGTCAAAAACCAAAGTTCTTACGCGTTTGGGCGTAAAGCTCGGGTATAATAGAATAAAAGTAAAAGGTGACTTTACGTATGTATTTCGTTATCTCATCGTGTTTATTCGAAAACTAAAGAAGTATAAGATATTAAGATCTGCTAAATCGTATTCCCTGTCGATCCATGCTTGTACTGAAAGTGTTAAAAACTATCTAAGAACTGGCTTTTTTTCCTCGGTTTAACCATGGAAACCACGCTACCCCGTGTAGTATTTACCAAGGAGAAAAAAAAACTAGAATTATGCATGCGATTTGATTTAGCTTCTTTTTTGACTTTTTGAAAAGTTAAATCTTCAGATCCTTTTTTTAAGCATAGGGTCTTGTGACCTAATTCTGCCCTGCTGTATACCCCTTTATCTCTGGCTTGCTGTTACTAGCTTGTTTTCAACCTTTGCCTGCTGGTGGACCACATTATATCAGGTAAGATTACAAAAGTTTCAGAATACGTGGTACTGTGACTCAAATTCACTTCAGTAAAACTCAGTAATTTGTGCTTGTGTGATGCTGTTGTTTCCAGTATTTTTTAACTCTGAAAAATACAATATTTCTCAATAGACATGTGAATCTATGAATGCAAACTTTTTGTAAAGTTTCTATTTAGTGGCTTTTTGGTTTGAGAAAAATAAAATTGACAGTTTCTTGAGTAAGAAGTTTTTATTACTATTATAAAATTTGCTTAAGACAATATAAAGTTTGTTGTTAATAACGGGATATAAGTTCGCCTCGAATGAAGTAATTCAAGTCACAATGCCAAGTTAGTTTTGCAAAAATGTGAAGTCTTGCAACATTCTTTCACTGTGCTCAGTCGTATAAGTAAGTTTGTGTAATTGTTGTTCATTTATAAAAAAGACGGCATGCTATCACTTCTATTGTTCTTTGAGAGTAAGGCATGTTTGACTAATAAATTCTTTGCCATCTTTACTCCCTTGTGGTATTTCTATGGAAAAAGCTTCCAATAAAATGTCATCACCGTTACTTTTTTAGTCATGTGCTGCTCTATACTTCGCATTGAACAAAATTTGCTCTTAGGGAAGCAAAGCTGACAGCATTTTGTGACAGTAACGCTAATAGAAAAAATGTAATGCACATCTCAGCTCTAGCTAACACATTTTGCTTATTCAGTAACCATACGTATTCATGCTTTAGTACCCAACCAATTATGCTTTAAGTACAATTACAGATAAAAATGATTAAAGGAAAGTATTGGAGAATTGAAGTAATTATGTACTTCAGATGTCTTCTCCTTTCGTCCCATGAAATATAAAAGATATTTCTTTTGTTCAATTCAGAGTAACAGTTTATACTTTTTATTAAAAAAAAATTGTTTAATGGGAGATTAGAACTTAACAACTGTTTCGTAGAGTATCCTAAGAATATAGATCTGTTTATTAATTCCTTATCCTATCGATTGATTCTTATGCCTCCCTTTAATAGTTAGTTCTAAAATGCTTTAATAATGTTGCCCCTTCTACAATGAAAAACCAATTTCGTGAGAGGAGTGCAACAAAGAAATAACTGCTTTCAGTTGAATGAAATACATGGCAAGTTTTCATTTAACGTCGTTTCTACTAACTCCTAGCAGTAATGATAAAAGCAATACTTAACATCATCAGTTAAGGAGTACTACTGTTAACTATGTTATTATTTTTCTTCGTTTAGTTAGTCAATAATGTAGTATAAGAACTTTTTTTAATTTGTTTTCATTTCAGCAAAGAGGTAAATATATTTTTATTTATTTAGTACTTTATGCTTATGTTTCTTCCATATTGAACATTTTTAAAATCATAATACAGAATGTTAAAACTAAGAATTCCAGTTCGTAAGTTTTCATTTGTGAAATATATAAGTTTATTAGAGTTATTAATGTACTTTCTTTCCATAAAAAATCAAATATGTATTTGATAATAATATGCTTGCTTACCTACTTTTATTACTTGGCAAAACGTTATGTTTAAAGGACAAACGCATGTCACATAATATTTTAAAATGTAAGTCACATTCCTAATGAATTATTTCATATAGGTTTCTTGTATTCATTTTGCTGTGATGCAGTAATTGAAAATTAATTTTGATTAAATTGTGTAGAAATAATGGTTTCAATTGATCAGAAAAACTTTTGAAAACATTAATGGCATATTCTAGCTAAAATAATTTCAATTAAATTCAGTTGGAATGTATAATAGATACTTCAAAAATTACAGAAATTAGTAAACACGCGTTTTTCATTGCCTAAATCTTGTTTTTTTTTTTTTTAGTTGTCTGAAGGGAAAAATTGTTCGTCACGTGATAGCCCATCAGTTTTCCTTTAGTGTTTACCGAAACGGATCAGACTTCGGAATGCATTTAGAAAATGTACTTGAAGTTAAGACCTATTTTCCAAATATTTACTTTATTTAAGATAATTTTTTCACATTTACTTCATGAGTTTTTGGAAAATAGTCTTGTCAAAATGGAAACGTACTATTGTACTATTAATGCATATTTAAAGAACTTCTACCTTTTTTTTTTACACAATAATTCAGTTTAAAAACATCTGGAACTTTGAACCGCAGTATGAAAAGAATAGTATAAATGCTGTTATATCGGTACCGATCATACGAGAAATGTCATAGAAACTCTTTAATATGTAATATTGTATTTAAGGCTGGGGGAAAAAATGGACCATTGAAGCAGATGCGTTGTGCATTGTCGTTTTGTGATACTTCTCAGATGGAAGCCTTGCCAAATTAAATTGCACCCTTGTATGTAGATCGTGAAGGTGTTTTGCTGAATATACACTTTTAACTAGTAAAGTGGCAACAATACACCAGTGCTAAATTATTCATAATCTAGTGGATCCGTTTCGATCATCACTTTCGTTCCCCCGTTTTCAAATATTATTCTAAAATTGCTCGAGATATTCATAAATGTAAGAACAAATCTTTTCATCATTAGCAGAACTTTTAGTAAACATAGTACCTAATATTGTGTTAAATATATGAATATCTTTAGTTAAAATATATGTATTAGATTTTTGACACATGATTTACTTAGAAAGTTTAGAAAAGAACAATAGTGTTGATAGCAGTAATGTGTGCTACTGAAAGCCAAAAGTTAAAATCCTGTGATTCAAATTTGTAGCTCTTTCGACAACCTAATAGGAAAATATGAACTCATACAGGTATTTTTCTAACTCATCGTACCGGATCTATTTCGCGTGCTGATTTGTAGGCGAAGTAATTTCAAATATTGGTAATGTGTCTCTCATGATACAGTATTAACAAAATTTTCAAGGAAAGAAAAAACAAATATTGGGTCACCATAGAATTTGAAAGCATTCACGCATTCTTGAATCCAATTAACTTGATGTGCATTTTATCTAGTGAGAGAGGCTTTGTCTTGCAAAACGAAGGAAAGTCAGACTTATAATTCTGAAACGTAATGCACTGAAGCGTGTATACTGCAGATCGTGTACTTTGAAATATAAAAGCTTGAAGTGTTCAGTCCTTTCGATTCCTTCAGCTAGACCAATCGATACAGGTACGGATATCAATGTATATCATTGAAGTCGACACTGATGCATAAGTAAGTCTCTTCCGTGTAATCAAGTGTTTTCGAGAGTCGGTTCTAGGTGGGGATTTCTGTAAAAGTTTGTGTCAGGAACTTTAGATTGTAAAATTCAGTCATTTTCGTCGCTTAAACTAACTATGGTCTTCCAGATTATTGTAGATCCATGGTTGTTCGAGAAAGCATTCTTGCCTTCTTTGCGCGTGATTACAGTTTAAAGTGGTGTAGGAGGTTCATTTAACAGGTTAGTTCGGAATCCAAAAATAGTTGATCCCGTCTTTCGAAGCTTGTCAGTTCGTTTAGGACGTTAATAACATTTCAATCAATGAATCTAGGTTACCAGTTGAACTCGTAGCACAAACACAGCAGTTATTCGGGTTACGTGAAATGCGGAATGTTTTTTTGTGTGATTCCAATATGCAGCTGCAGTGCGTAAGAGATAACCAGTAACAAAACAAGGTAGATGAAATATGGATTGTTTTTCGATCTATGGTTTTTCGAGAACGCGGGAAATATATATATATATGGCATATCAGTGTATATATATATATACAGGGGTTGGACAAAAAAAATCTAAAAACACGTCATACAGGACACGTAAGTGTGGTCCGCCACTGTACACCACGTGTTACGGTTGCCGATCGTGTTTTGTTTTCAATGTGTCATGTGGACCTTCCTCTTCCGTCAGCAGTACCCAGTTCGCCTGTGAGTGGGTGTGCAAGTGGTGCGGTAAAATGGGCGACCTGACAGACTTCCAAAGAGGCATGATCGTTGGTGCCCGTCTGGTTGGAGCTTCAGTGACAACAGTGGCGACCATTGTGAGGGTATCGACAGGCACTGTGTCCAATGTCACGAGGGCATACACAATGCATGGGCAAACAACGTCTGCAAAGCACAACAGTGGTCGAAAGACAATCCTGTCCGATAGGGACAGGAGGGCATTAAAACGGATTGTATCAGCTAAAAAGCAGACCACTGCAATGAAAATTACGTCTGAACTCAATTCCGGCCTACAGAACCCGGTTTCATCAAAAACAGTGCGACGGGAACTTCATAAAATGAAAATTCATGGCAGGGCCGCGATCGCCAAACCTCTGGTCACAGCAGTAAATGCGAAGCGGCGTATCCAGTGGTGCAAGGACCACAAGGAGTGGACGCTTGATCAGTGGAAACACGTAATGTATTCCGATGAATCGACCTACACCTTGTTTCCAACAACCGGTCGTGTTTACGTATGGAGAACACCGTCGCAGGCCTATGATCCAGACTGTCTGCGCCCAACTGTAAAGCATGGGGGTGGTTCTGTTACAGTATGGGCAGTGATATCGTGGTTTTCTGCAGGTCCCATCATAGCCCTGCATGGAATGATGAATGCTAAGGCGTATGAGGCCATTTTGGGGGACCAGGTTCTACCCATGGCCCACACATTGTTCCCGGATGGTGATGGCATCTACCAAGATGATTTGGCACCCTGTCACGCTGCAAAAACGGTGCAATCATGGTTTGAGGAGCATGACCAGGAGCTATTACACCTCCCCTGGGTCCCACAATCACCAGATCTGAACATCATTGAGTCATTGTGGTCTGTGTTAGAAAGGCGTGTACCCTCCACCATCATCCCTTAAGGAACTGGAGCATGTTTTGGAGGAAGAATGGTACAACATTCCACACACCACGATTCAGGAGCTGTATACGTCCATTCCACGTCGGATCCAAGCTGTTTTGGACGCAAAAGGAGGCCCCACACCATACTAGGTATGATTTTCACACTTTTTCAAACGTTTTAGATTTTTTGTCCAACCCCTTAATATATATAATCTCCAAGCTCCTGGGTAGCCTAGTCGGTAGCGCGCTCGACTTCAGTGCGAGCGGTCCTGGGTTCGATTCCCGGTGGGGGCTCAAAAATGTGGGTGTTGACCCAGCATCGTGAGGACAATTGGGGAGCTGATGTGAATAAAAGACAGTGGCGATCACTGTGAGAGCTTCGGCTCTCATCTCCCAACCCGTCTGGTCAGCGTGGAAGCAGTAGACCAACTCCTCCCTTCGGGGAGAGGCCTCATCCAGTAGTGGATTGATTGAATATGGCTGTGATTCATATATATCCATTTGAGTAGATTTTTTTTCGCGTCGAAACCAAAAGAGTTGTTTCGTTGCATTCTTCAAAATATGCCGATGTGTGGTAGAGGACAACAGCACAGTTGCTTCTGTTTCCAAAACCAATGTCTCTCGCAGTCAATGTGTTAGTGCTGAAATATGTTAACAAAACATGGAACTACTAGTTCATCCTCCGCACTTGTTAATTAATCTAAAGTAATATACCTGAATTAGCAAAATTAAAATTTCGTTCAATTTACTTTTATTAATTCCCTTCCGTGGAGAAAAATAAGTTTTCAATATAGATACACTTGTCGAAAGCAAAATATATTTGGAATTAGTGACCTATTTCTCCGAGAGATGCAAACTGTTCGTGGAATTTTCACTTCAAACATATGTCCGATATGACACCTTTATAGAACGGAAATTTGAAATTATTTATCTATTTTAGATACACAGCTATTGTTTTCTCTTCTATCATTTGCGTGTATTGTTTGTAGGTTTGAAGATCAGAATGAAGACACATTTAGATAGTGAAGAATTGGCGTTCTTGAATCTTATGCTAAAGACCTTCTGAATATTCAGTTTAGATTATGGCATTTTGTAAATGATAGCTATTATACATTAATGAACTTCTAATTTTGTTACACTCGTATATTCTGCAGGAAGTACTAGAAGCAGAAACAAGGAAAAACATCAATTGTGACACAAAGTATTGTATTTTATTGTCATTGTTTTATTTATACCTATTGTTCCAGAGAATAAGAAGGTCGTGCATGTATTTGCATTGTGGTATACACTAACCAGATCCACATACTTATGCCTGGAAAGTATAACAGAAATGATTTAGTAATGACTCTCCAGTTTCTAACAGTTGATTTTTATTGTCCTGTAAAACTACTATCAGCTTACCTACAGAAAGACTACACAAGAAATTAAGATAAAAATGAAAAGAGTATCTGTCGAATGAGCAATTTGTTGTGTAGGTCGTGGTTTACAAATTGCATTAACCGTTTATGAATATCAATATTTGCTCTGAAAATGTGCATTTGTAGATTCTTATTTCCGTTAAGAAACAGTACGCATTTTACGTAACTGTGTACATATTGTTTCACTCTTAGTTTTTGACAAACTGGCCCCAGCATACAACTTCCAGTAAGTTTCCGTTGATCACACTGAATTCTTTCGAGTAACATTAGGTTCTTGAAAATTAGAATTAAAACTACTGCATGTTTTATACCTTCTCTTGGAAATGTCACAATACAATAGCACTAATATTTTCCATATTTGCTTTTGGAAAAAAAAAATCGAACATATTTTATCTTTGATTTTAACAAAGTATGAATGGTAACTCTTGCAGTGAAGATTCCACTGAAACTGCGATGCTTGTCTCCCTGATTATATATAGGAATCATATATTCACCTAGTTCAACCAGGTAAATGTTGCAATGAGATAAGGCCAGGATTGCCAGTTCGGCCAAATTAATTCAGAGATTCTAATGAATATATGAGAAATTGCGTGTAATAGACTATGAATTCATTCCTAAATGTATGCTTATCAGTAACGAAGTGTAATTATTGTTAAAGGTGATTGCGTAATAGGTTGGTTAAGTTACTGCTCAAAATTAAAATTGAATTTAAAAATTAAAGTAGTTGATGTAATGAGAAGATTCACTATCGATTATTTGTAACTCATTTCGACAGATAAACTTCCTTTTCATGTCCACATTTTTTTCTACCTTTGGCAGTTACCATTTCCAGATTGAAGAAAAATTTTACGAATGTAAACGCTCCCTTGCAAGAATACTCTCCCTTCATTTGCCTTGTTAGCAGTTCTTTTTAATTTGAGTTTGAATTACGAACCTTGGTGCTTTTATTATTTTCTTTCCTCATATGTTGATCTTCATCTATCGCCAGTCTGTAAGTTCTTTACTCATTGTCGACTAATCTTATTTCCTTCTTTTAACGTAGTGATTGGTTAAGAATGGAGTTCCCCTCCCTCACCTAGAACTTCTAAATTTTATCAACTGGATTGATGTGTGAGTATGATTCCTTGAAGAATTAACCTCCCCCCAGTGATTTCAATGCTTCACATAAGTTTCAAACGGTTTTATATATTGTAAATCGTGAAGCTTACGCTTTTCATGAAACACGTTCAATTAAAAACTCCGGCTAATTGAGCACTAGCTTTGCATTCGCTTTTCATTATTTGGATTTGAGGAATACGTTGGAAGTTTTGAAATCACTGTCAAGTTCATGTGTACTGAAATTTTAATATGTGGACAGAAAGATAGAACCTTTTTTAAGATTTTAGTTATTTTTCGAAACTCATTATGTTAGCTGTAGGTCAGGATATCTGTTCTGATGGCGTTGTAGAGAATAGTTCGTGAATAATTTGTTCAAATCCTTTCAGTTCACACCAACACTGCTTTGAGAACCTATCAGTACCAATAATAGGCTGACACGCCTTTTTAAAAATATATTTCATCAATAAATAATACAGCTTATTTTATTAGAAAAACTCCGGATATTCGTTGTGTGTTGATTTAATTAGAACACTACGATCGTCCCGTTAGCGTTCCTTCGAACATCATCAAATTATCTAGTTTAATCTTAATTTACAATTATCGCTATAAACTAGTTATATTCTACCGGTATAACATTATATATTTAATCTGTTGTTACTCGTTTCTTTACTATAAATTAGAAATTCTTTGATGTTCTGGGCTGATGTTAAGATGTCCCTTAAAAGTGCCTTCCATCTGTTACTAAGTACTAACCCATTTTCTTCATTCATATTATTATTACTTAGTTTAATTCCGCCGATTTTAAAACTGTTTTCGGAGTGTTGGATTCGCTTTCTTCAAAGAGAATTTTACGTATCTGTTCAATCGAGTGCACTGAATCAAGTGTTAACATCCGAAAAGTAGCAACATACTTTGTACAAGTATGTACAAAATTCTCTCTAGTTTTGCGCACAAACTACAGTTTTGTTTCAATGAGGAAGAAATACATAGTTTTAAAAACTGACGTTTTGCACAAAAGGGGAGGAAGGGATTAGTGGTAAATATGTTTATTCATGTGATAAATAGCGCGCAACTAGTAGATAAAATATTCTGACGTAAGGAGGAAAATACCTTGTTTTATGGCCGTGACATGAATATAAAAGAGAATAGTTGCTGTGTGAATGAAAAATAGTGCTTATGAAGTTAACCTATGTATAAAGTTGTGTAGATTTTAAGAGAAACAAAATGTTATCCAATCTAAAAAAAAATATGTATATTTTTAATTGTAAGTAGATATGGGTAAACCTGAAAACGGACTTGTGTAATTTAAAAGAAATGTGGATAAGTCTACACATCACAGTAAAATATGTGTTCATAAAATTTGTGATGTTATGCTAATTTTAAGATGTCTTGACAATCCCGAGATGGGACTGGAAGTCCGTCTTCCATATTCTTCATTTAAATTTTGTTTTGGCATATGTATGTATATATTTTCAAATTAACATGCGACTTCATATACACCAGCAGATATCATACGGTCCCATCATAAACCCTAGTATCTATTAAAGGGTTTTTAAGGGAACACCGAGTCCGTTTTATGTTATATTTTTTGAAAACTTGTTTAAAGTTCTGTGTTATTCAAATATAAATGAGTAGTATAACATGGTCTTCTGTCCGAAGTCCGGCCTTGACCCGAAGGTATCTGGGTAAGGTGAACCGGTGCTGGTTTGTCATTGCCTTCTATCAGATGAAGATGGTCATAAGGACGGGGCCTACAATTTAATGAGGACTCAGAATAACTTTTTCCTTCACCGGGAACCCCTTGATTCCAAGACAATAAACGTTACCACTCACCTACAGAGAGGACACGCAATTCTATTAGGGGTTTTGGCTTTTTAATTCTAGGTGATTTTTCTACTGAGTCCTGCGTCGCTTTTCTGCTGTAACGATCTTTGAGGCCTATGTTAGTTATGCGGTTACTTTCTTTTATCGATTTTTCTTGACTAAGTACTTTTTTTAATAACTTAAAGTTTCTGCTTTTAAAGATTTTAAAATAACAATAGGACAGCCTCATTACATTTTTTTTTTTCGTTAAATAGAAAGAATAGAGTTCCAATAAGTTCCATTTTTCGTCATGAAAGGGCAGGGTCACCTGCCTTTAGTTTTGAGAATCTACAAACAGATTAAACTTATTTTCCTAAACTTTGTATTTCAAATGTAGATTTTACTTTGGGATGAACGGAATTAAGATTTTGGAATACAAAATCAAGCTTTGAATCTGTTTCATTAGTTAGAAGAGAAGAAGTTTGAATCCAATTAACCCATACATTTGGGCAGACCCTTTTCTCTTTAAGGGTCTGCCCAACGATAGGACATCATTTTCGATATAGAAGTTATCTTCGAATTTGAAAACATTAGTGGAAAGACAGATCGATTAAATTGGAAATCTTATATTTCTATATGTGAAAGTTTATTTTTAGCGGGGAAATTCCTTGTACAGGGAACCGGAAGATTTTTTTGGATGTAAACATATCGATGGGGCCTTAAGATTCTGCTGTTTGCGTTGACTAATACGCATAACTATTATTGATTTACTGAATTTATTAAACAGATCCAGAATTTGATTTTCTATTCTAAAATATTAATCCGTTCATCCAAAACAAATTTATATTTGAAAAAGAAAATTTAGGAAAATCACCTTTCTGGATTTAAATAAATTCCAAACGTCGATTTATAGGAAGCCTACTTCTAGCACAACTTACGTACACTATCGTTCTTTTCATTCTCCCTCTTCCAAATGCATTATTTGTTAAAAGAAAAATCATGTATATAAATTGTATTCTAATGAAGAAGAATTGAGAAATAAGTAATAACATGACTAACATAAGCCTCGAAAATTGAAAAAGTAAAAAAACGATTACAGGATTGATTGGTTCTGGTTCGGTAGGAAAGTCCTGCAAGATTAAAAAACTAAAATAAGGATTAGACTTCGGTACGTTATATTACTCATTTACCCTAAATAAACACACAACTTAAAACAAGTCTTGTAGATGATACACCAATTCTATGCTCTATTCAAAACATTGAGAATCCGTTACTAGATAGAAAAGTTTATGATCGGACTGTATGATATCTTCTGGTGTCTTTCAAATCATATCAATCCTGAAATACGTATACAGATATGGACAAAACAAAATTTAAATGAACATGAGAGATATAGAACTTCCAGTCCCGTCTCGCGATCAATACAATTAACGAAGCCTAGCATCATAACTTACATTTTATGTATAGTAGATTCACACATTGATAGACCCTATAGAGTAACCTGCTACATATGCACAGACAGAGGAAATTTAAATAAAGTATTATTTCAGTTTCTGGATACTTTACTGACTAAAATCTAATCACGGAATTAAAATAGACAGGTTTACCAGATACCAGAAGAACCTGGAAAAGTCAGGGAATTTAATTTTGGTCAGAGAACCTGGAAATGTCAGGGAATTTAGTTGTTAATAGTAGAAAAAATCAGTAACGTTATTATTTTTTACTTATCTGCTTTTGACCATGTAAAGCGTTGTGAATATACTTTTGTTTTACGAAACTCCCTAGCATGAACTCGAACTTAAGGCAACCAACTGAACTTGGTTGTATCAGTCTTCGAATTAATAACTAAATGTCATAAAAATACATAGAAAGGCAGAGGATGGATGTTGTGGTGGACCTTTCTATATATATATATATATATCACATACTGTCGATGAACCAAGTTCATCTTTGGCTTCAGACATGATTCAGGACCACTTAATGGATATTGATTTTAATCTCGTGGGCAGGAAAGGGAAACTTAGGTATAAACCTAAACTTAAACGGTAATATTTTACTTGTTTTCGCAGAGACTTTTATGATTACCGTTTATTTTTTATGATTATGCTCCATTGCTGTTATGTTTTATAGTGTAGTTTTGTTTTATCTTGTGAAGTCCCATTTACAGGCTTCCATTAAGTTTTATAGTGTAGTTTTGTTTTATTTGTAAAGCCCCGTTTACAGGCTTGGTTTTTATTCTGATTGTGAAGACCTTTTACATCTTCATCTTTTATATTATTTTATTATTTTAATTAACAGCTATTTTTAGACGTGACAAAGATAAGGGGCTTCCCCGTATCGGGACGGGCGTAAGCCATAGTGCTGTTACCGCCCATAAAATTCATTTTATCATTTATTATATATATATATATATATATAGTAAATACACAAAATTTACCTTAAATTGCCTTCCCGGCTTTGTACTAGTTTATATATATATACACAACTTTTAGCTAACAAAGATTTCCTAATTTTAGAAGCTAAAATATACACTAGAAGCTCAAGAAATTCAACGTGGAAAATGTGCTCTACAGACCTTCAAAACCTGGAAAAGTCAGCAAAAATGAAAATAGAAAATCCCTGGTAACCTTGAATAGAAAGAAGAAATCCATATTGACGTTTCTTATTAATCCTTTACTAAGCTTGCATCCGCCCACAATTTATTTTTAAATTATATAGGTTATTGTTTTAGACTTGCAAACATCTACTTGCAATTCAAATGAATTGAAATGAGTTCACCTTTACATTGGATAAAATTCTGTTTCTCATCAATTAAATTCTACACTATTTTATACAACTTCATAAGCATCCCTTTCCTTTCACACACCTCCATTTATCTATCTATATATATATATATATATAATATCCATGTCCACAGTCATAATGAACATTGTCTTTCTGTTTGTTTTTTTCCTGCAAGCAACACTAGAATAAACTAGTCGAGAATACAAAATGTCATTATAAACCCACATAGACAGCGCAATCGAGAACAGAAATCATATTAAATACACACACACACACAATCACGTATGTTGACGAAAATGTTCGCAAGGATTTAAAAGATTCTACTACATTTAGGGGTAGAAAATTAGGTAAGTTTAAGTTTATACATCTGACCCTCGGTGCGTTAAACCATGTTTCTATAACAATGAACATCGTCGGGAACAGTTTTGCCGAAACTGAAATTATTTATGGCCTTCAGGCATCTAAGACTCAGACCGGAATAGGGGAGAAGCAAAGATGCGGGAAGGTGTCGGCCAGGGCCTAAGTTGAAAGTGCCATCCCGGCATTTGCCTAGTGTGACTGAGGAAAGACTTGTCCGGATGGTCTGCCGCTGGGATTGAACCCACGATCTCCCGAATACTAAGCCAACGCTCTACCGCCAAGCCACGGCCGCTCGGTATAATTTTGCCATAATAATATTGTATTCTTATGGCAAAATGTAGTAATTTTAAACATCATCATAATGTAATAATAATTTGCTAATTACGAATGACCAACTACAATTCGTTTTCCAGATATAGCTGTAAGTAAGATACATTTAATAAACTAATAAAAAGCGTGTCCATAATTGAATTTCTGGTAAAATATAACATTACGTAAGCCAGTAAATTTTGTGCATGGCAGACATTTTGTTTGAAAACGAAATTAGTTCTGAATTATATATAAAATTTCAATAGAATTTATGAATGCGTACATTAAGTGAAGATAACGATCATACTTTGAGTTCATGCACAAGCTTCTTTCGCATTCATTATGTATCCATACTTTGCTAACAGTTGCATCAAGGCGATAAACGGACATAACATTTTTTCATTATATTTTATAATTCCAAGTTGTTTAATTGGTTCTGATAGGTTCTCACGTTTCAGAACCATAAAGCAAAATCAGTTCATAAAAAAGTTTTCAAAGAACATTAAATATTGATTTACGTGGAGCTGCTCTTTTTTTTATATATATATAGAAAGTGCGAAGATGCTATTTTTGTTTAAGTTTAAGAAAATTTGAAGTTGTTTCGTACTTGTGCATGCTATATATGTCGTAACATATGCATGAACTCACTTCCTATTGAATATTGCCTTCCTAGTACCACATTAACAATGCTTAAAATGAAAACCGCTTCTGTATTACGCTTTACCGTCTTTACTTTGGAATTTAGGCTGGACATGAGAGAAAAAGTCAGCATGAGGATTATACAAGGAAATCAGTTGACTGCCAGCTTTATATTTTGAATAATTTTATCTACACTTTCAAAGACTTTGTCTTCAGTGCATCAAGTTGTGGAACTAATAGTTCATCAATGCCTGTTCCGTTGATTCTAATTTGTCATCCATGAGTGAAAAAATCTTATTTTCGCCTGGTGTAATTTGTATGTTCATTCTGTAAACTCTTTGTAGATGTGATAGTTAGTTCACGTAGCTTAGCTCTTCTATTTCCTGTAAACTTCGTTTGCAGAAAAGATATTCCTTTCTGGTTTCCAAATAATTTCCTTATTTTGAGTCTGAGAAGAATGTGTCATCAGTACTTTATTTTGTGTGCTTCACAAACGAAAATACTTACGGAGCACCCATACACGATCTTCGTCTTTGTCATTTTAAATATCATCTATGGTTAAATATCAAATGATTCCACTGATTGTTAATTTTATAATTGAATTTTGTTTTTAATTCTATCTCAGTTCTCTTATTTATAGTTTCTAATTTTGTATTTCTCTGTTAAGCAAGATTGATTGGGGTCAGATTCATTCTATGGTATTCGTAGTTCTTCCTCGAGCGTGCAGTTATTTTGTAAGATTTGCTGTGTTTCGTGGTTCCTATATGTTTTTAAAGCATAGTAGTTTTTTTTCCTCTGCTTTTTTCTTTAATATCTAATGGCTAAATGCGAAGTGTCTTGGATGTAGAATTTGTTGCTTGTATCTGTTAGAATGAAGTTTATTAGAAGCGAAACTGGTAGTAAACTACATACAGCATGCCTGTAATAGTGTAAAAATCATATTCTGTACACAAAAAAAGTTTAAATTTGCTTGGAGAAGCAAAAGTTTATTTTTTGGTCATATAGGTATCCATCCGTTGTTGGCAATTCTATAAATTTGGGTGGTGCTGTGTATAATGGGATATCTAAAATCGTTTTTAACACTGAGTGTTTTTCGTTGTAAATAATTTTGTTCCAAGTGATTTGCCAAACATTGAACAGCAATTTTGTTTGTACCGTTACGTGGAAGGTAGCAGCTGTGCTGGCTAAATAGAACATAGAAGTGCTTTATTTCGTGTTCGTGTGTTGCTTTCACCGATAAATAAAACTTATTTTTTTAGTACTGATATAAGAAATTTTATTTTTGTTTCACAGTCCAACCTACAGTTCAAGTCAGTAAGTGGTGAAATCTCAAAAACTAAAAGGATACTAGGAAGGCACCATTGTTTCAGAGAAGGCAGATATCATCGAAAGGTTCCAGTGTCAGAACTCAAGAATAAGGAGGAATCATATCTCCGATTGTGTTTTATCTGGTTGATTTGTTTTGTTCTTTTTCTCTTCCAATGCAAAAATAGCACTTCATCTTTTTCAGCACTTACTTTCTTAGAAGCAGAAGCTTATTACTTAATATACTTCAGCATGTATTATTCTGTAGTTATATCGACCATGGAACTACAGGAAACAGCTTAACTATGCTTATAGATATAAATTTGTATTGTGTTAACATTGCATGATAAATATGCTTTATATTGCAATTCTAGAAATTAAGCTTTTCTTTGCTTGTTTAGTTTTAGAAACAATAGCTTAGTCTCGCTGATATGTATTTAGTGAGATGTTCCTTGTTGCGCAGTACTGACTTTAAGTTTCTTTCTTTTTTTTCCAGTGGGTGAAGCCATCGTAGACAAATGGGCATAAATAACTTCCTGACATACCAAAGCCAGCAAATAACAAACTGCTATGAAATTGAAAAATAAACCACATCGGTAGTAAGCTAACAATAGGCTGTTTAAAAAAGAAAAATGCTCAATTAACAATTTCACTATCATTATTCTTGCCAAGTCAATATAATTTAATTCCATTATTTGACATCCACTGTACCATAGGATCCCTTCTTTCAGAGATAACTTCATCAGTAGGACAAGTGCATTTCATCCATTAACTTGAGCATCACTAACAAACAAATATATCATCACTGAAAGGACAGAAGTGCTCTTTTTGTACTCCTTCCACCATACTTTTTTCCTCCTGTTTCTAGTCCTTTCGTTGTTGCGAAAGTGCAGTTGCTGGACCTTCATTCATGTGTTTAGTACTGGCTGGTTCTTAACCTGGAGGTCTTAACGCCGACCTAGCTGGTAATAGAAAGCTGCCAAGTACCATTGACATTTGAATGAAGTTCAAAGTGCAATATTCATTGAATAACAAAGTCATCCATCTGTTACATTATTTCATGATTTTGTTTGTTATGTATTAAGTCATAATAATGTAAGTGGTCTTTTTTAATTATATTTATATTTATATACATATAGTAATAAAAGAGCTCCATTGTCTTCCCCTAGTGCACAAAAATAAGCAAGAACTTTATCTAGTTTTAAGCAGTGTGTGGCTGTGTGAATGATCACTGCAAAACAGAAACAGGAAAGACATTTTTAGAAAGGACACGTGTTTGTGCCTAACGGTTAAAAACCAAGTGTTGAAATTGTGGAGAATTTAACGCCAGGCAAACCCTATTACAAATTTCTTCATTGTAGGTGCATTGTTATGGGCGCTAACCGTTATTTTTCGTGGTCAATCATTGAATGATTTTGGGCGGGGATCTTTAAGGGCAGAACAAATCTTTTTGTAAAGGGGGAGAGGGAGAAGTAGCTCCTTTGTTGGTTTTCTGAATGTTCTTTTTAAATTTCTGCGCACACATTCTTTATATGGAATAGATGAATATGAATAAATAAGGTGAGTTTACTGTGAAAGTGTGTAACATAGGAATAGGAAAGAAATGTATATTTTGTATAAACCATCAAAATAACACTTGTTAATTGTCACGTTGTTCTTAACTATTCTCGCCCAAATTATGGAATTTAGTGAACGTGAAGCAGGGTGGTAAGAAAACAACACTGGCTGCTGGACGAAATATGTATTCTAGGAAACAGAAATACAATAATGCTTTTACTGCTGGTTGATCATCCTGTGAAGAGAAATGAATTTACAGGTTCTTTTAAGGAACGGTTTTGTACAAGACAACATGGGTATTACAATAAAAACAAAAATCCTTGTACTGTAGATGCATTATTTATTTCTTACCTAGAAATTCCTCCTATATTTTGTGCATGATATACATTCTGAAAGGGAAGAAAGTTTATATCTCTATAATACATTCTAGTACATTCCGTTAAAAGAAAATGCTTGACCATTGTGTAATGTTTCTCGAGCCCTTTGAACTTTTCTCTTCAGTTTTCCTACGAAGTACTGAAATGATGATTTGAAGTGATTTAATCAATACTGACAGTAATAATAATAATAAAAAAAGAGTTTTGCCGTGCATAATGTAAATAACAAAGGTAGAGTATGAAAATTCAGGCAAAGTGATAATTGGCATCCATGTATCAACGTATGAGCTCCAAAGTTTTTAATTTAAACTATATTTTTAGCGCTCATGTGAGACTTTCGATATTTTTTTTTATGCAACGCGTCTTACTTACCAGTCCGATATCTACCTAGCAAGTTCAGCAGTTGCTATGAAACAGTATGTTTTTACGATAATTTTATAATTAAAATATTCGTGTAGACGAAGTTTTCGATGAAGTTTATAGAAATGCATCCATCCGGTGACTTCTTAACGAAACATGATTATTTTTTCGGTTTGTAGAGCAACTTTTCTGGATCCTCAGAAACTTGAAGGTATAAAATTGTTTGGATGCTTGTACGTTTCGTCTATCGTGAAAAGTTTTCTTTCTATTTGTATTGTAAAATAAAATATACTTGTCCGTTATATGTTCAACTGAGGTGTTAGCAGCAGGTGACTACTGTTTCGTTGCTAACACCCAAACATCCAGATGTGAAAAATTCAGATCGTAATCTAGCAAAACCCCTATGTAGATTTTTCTAGGACCTGCAGTCCAGTAGTAAGGGCGTAAATGCTAATTAATGGGTGAGGTTTGACGTACGGAGGGTAGAAGCATATCTTGAACATTCTTTCGTAGCGTCCTCGTGGAGCTAGAGGAAGAGCGTTAGCTTCCCATGCGAAAGGTCCACGGTTCGTGTTCTAGTTAGGCAACTTTCATGTTTCACAATATGCTTTTTTTTTCGTAACTTTGTTTTTTTATTTCTATTCTTTTTGCTTCATTTATTTCAAATCTGCTAATTTGCGTAGTACAGTCATGTTCATATAATGAACAGATATACCAGGGTGAGTCATATGTTCGTAGCGTTTTCATGGATAATGTTCAGCACCCGCCTCCCCCTGTACCACAGAAGCCTATTCGGCGAAGTACATCCCATCACACTGTATGGTCCTTCTCCAACGTTCCACCAGTGGCACAAGCCCCTGACGATACCAGGCTGCAGGCTTTGAAACAAAGAACTCAGTAATGCCAGTTGTCACATCATCCACGGAATGGAATTGTCTGCCCCGCAGGAAGGGTGTCATGGAACGAAACATGAAAATCAGATGGCGCAAGGTCGGGACTGTAGGGGGTGTGTGGTAAAATGTCCACGCCATCCATGTCCGCAATGTGCTGGCGGACTCTTCTTGACCTGTAGCATGGAGCGTTGTCAAATTGGAG
>JAGDQP010020779.1:0-32718 GCA_022664845.1 Lepisma saccharinum | reverse complement strand
GCAAGCGCCTGTGAATAATGCGTTCATATACTTTACTTATTGTGGTGTGTAGGCTTATTGGTCGATGGCTGACTGGAAATTAATTATCTTTAACAGTTTTCAGTATTAGTATAACCTTAGCAAGCTTCCATTCGTCTGGAAAATGACTGTGTGAAAGTAGAGCATTGAACAAGCGTGCTAATTGGACAAGTAATTTTCTTGGGGCATTTTTTAATGCTGCAGGGGATATTTGATCAGGTCCGGAAGCGCTGCGTCCTCGAAGACTTTTGATTATTTTTTGAACTTCTCTGGGAGTACAGAGATCAGCTGGATTGTCTAGTGGAGCATTGTTAATTTGGTTATTTACAAGTTGTATTGTATCCTCATTGTATGGTTCTGGACTGAGATTGAATTCAGTTTCGAGTTGATCTGCCAAAACTTGTGCTTTGTCATCTGGAGTAAAGACTAGTCCATTTGGTCCATGAAGTGGGTGAGTTGCTATTGCATTGCGAGGTTTTGAGAAGGAGCGAGCCAATTTCCAGAATTCATAGTTTGGTTTTTGAAGTGATTTGAGTTTAGCTTCTCATGTCAGAATCTGCAATCTACGTAATCTGTTTTTTACTTTGGTGTTAAAGTTGTTCCATAATGATTTCCAACTCGGATCTCTGGTGGTTTGCTATTTTTTCCGTGCCCAGCGTTTGAGCATTATAGGAAAATGCGTGCGTAGCTGCTCTGGGGTGCTTAGATCTGTAGATTTGTTTATGGACGTGCTTTTAATGGTGGAAATTCTTATTGCACATTTAATGTTTGCTGTAATCAAATTGAATTTAAACTCAGTTTTATTTAAAGCTTTAGACAGCTTTAAGCTCAGACCGTTAGCTAAGATTGAAGGAGTTACTCCATGGTGATTGGTTGTTGTAATGAGAGAAAAGACGTTTGTTCAGGGAGATAAGAGAGTCATGTAGTAGCTTTATTGGGTTCTATTATACGACGTCTTTTGAATTTGTAGCTCCAGGTTGGGCCCTAATAGCACGTTTTCTTGAATCAGGGTCGAAAGTCCCTTCATTTTGAGTTGCTGACCTTGACATGAATTTATTTATTTATTAGAAGTTAGCACGGATACAGAAAACACAATTTTACACCGTTCTTGTAACAAACAATAACAACGAAGACTTATGCAATACGAAATGATGTCAAGTTTTTTTTTTCATTCATTCTAGATTCATATAACAAGCCTTTAGAAATTAACTTTTACTGAGGCAGAAATCTGGTGGCAAAGGAAGAGTATTGTAAAAATGTGATAATCTATATACAAGAGATCGCTGGACTAAACACAATCTCGGTTTTGAGAGGTAGAAATAATGTTGTGAACGAGAATTTTGCCTGGGTACTCTTAGGTTAAAAAGTGGAAGAAGGTCGTTGGTCCTTAGTGTGCCTTGCATTATTTTATAAAGAAATTTTAAGTCATCTAGTTTTCTTCGTGTGTCTATGTTTTTTAAGTCAAGAGAATTCAAAATGTCTACGTTAGTATTGTGTCGCAGGTTGGGTACCATGTGTTGTACTATTTGGATAAAGAAATTTTGGACTTTGTGCAATTTAGATAAGTTGGTTTCACAAGCCATAAACTAGATAGATGAACAGTATTCAATAGTAGGAAGTACACAAGTGTGAAAATATGACTAAAGAGCTCTTAAATCTTTAATATCAGTAAACCTGTAGAGAAGTCCAAGAACTTTAAGTGCTTTAGAAGTTACGAATTCAATGTGAGGAGTAAAGTTGAGTTTTTCATCAAATATGATACCCAGGTCTTTGTAATGGTCTACCCATGGTATATTAGATGAGGCTAATGTGTACGTACGTTTTGTGTTATGAGTTTTCAGTGAGAAACGCATTGCAGCAGTTTTGCAAGGATTGACTTTCAGTGACCAATTATTGCACCACATTTCGACAGCATCTATAGCGGCTTGAAGGAAGAAAGTATCTTCTGTAGTTTTAATTGTCTTAAAAATATTGCAGTCATCAGCGTAAAGAGGTACCGAGCAGGAATTATCTATCTGTTCACATAAGTCATCAATGAAGAGGGAAAATAAAACTGGCCCTAAGGAGTTTCCTTGAGGAACACCTGAAAGCATGGGGAGCCACTTGGATGTGCTACCACAGAAAACGACACGTTGTTCTCTGTCAGTCAAGTATGATGTTAGAAGCTGAAGGAGAGGTTCGTGTATACTAAATCTGGCATTACTTTAGCTTCCGTCATGCGTGATTTTTTTCGAATGAAAGAAGTCATAAGTTCATGAATCGGAATCATGGTATTGTTACGCCATAGTGACATGTTTATTTCCGTATCACCACGGTGGTTTTGCTACGAATATTTCAGGCAGTATGTGGAATAAGCGATAGCGAACGAAGATGGGTTGGAAAAGGCCAGGTTAGATATTTATTTCATTTTTATTATATGCGATGCACATCACTTTAACAGACAGCACCTGTGACCTCCACCATTTCTGGTTCCAAATGAAACGCCCGACGTATACCAAAGAGAGGCCGAGGGGACAATGCATTTTCTGATTGCACACCGTTTGGGGACTGCACTATTAAACCTTAATGAAGAATAAAACGTACTTTGTTTACTACTTATTCAATCCTGTTTATTAATCAAGCACTGGCGCCTGATCCATTACTGGTTTACGACTACCGTTTGTAAAAAAAAACTAACCTAGATTGCAAAAACTATGTACAAAGGGGTTTGTCTGCTAATTCGTGAATTCATTTTACATTGTCGTAACTAATCCCCCAGCCGCACACTCGATACGTGTTTCAAACACTGATAAAACCGTTTAATGTCCGCCTTTTCAACGGTTTTATCAACGTTTAAAACAAGTGTCAAGTGTGCTACTGGGGTATTAGTTACGACAATGTAAAATGAATTTTCTGGGCGGTAACAGCACTATGGACAACGCCCATCGCGAGTATTAGTTGTGAAATTGACTGACCACATTTAAAGTTTATCCTATATTAGTTTTATTGACTTGATAACGATGGGCATCGGCACTACTTAAGCTGTTGGTACCCAGATACGAGAGTTTCACTACCAGAATCATATCATGGAGAACGAAAACTGGTTAGGTAAGGCTAGGATTATGCTCTTCGTTTGTCTTAAACACTCACAGTAACTACGAGGGAGCGATAACAGGTTAGCTAAGGCGGGATCACTTTACTTCATGCCACACAAGTAAAATGTAAAATTTCACAGGAGAAATTTATTATTTCCGACGTTGTTGACATTCAAAATAAATTTTCGTTTGAATTGTATTTATTTATGGCCTTTACGCATCTAAGGCTCAGGCCAGGATAAGGGAGGGTAGACGAATGAAGTGTTGTTTTTTGACGAGACTGTAATGGAAAAGATGTCGAACTTATATCAAAACCGAACACACAAATGTAGAAACTAAATGTAATGCCAAGTACGAAACTCGATTGGGACTAAGGAACTATGAAAGGAAGTGTGGAATCGTGCATTTTGCGAAGAAGGTTGTTTGTATTTATGCAAAATTGTTAAGATTTACGAACGCATTTTGTCCACTTTAGACGATACAATCTCTCGTGTAATAGAATGTACGAGCTTTTTCGTGCAATAAAACATAAATAGTATTTTTCACGGTACAGTTTTGGATACAAGGGTGTAATGATGAAATTGCTAGAGCTTATAGTTCTGATATCTCATGCTCGTAAGGGAATTATGCCACAGAGATTTGTGAAATTAGCCCATTTTAATCAATAAAGAAGAATTGAAATAACAATGAATCTTGAATTAGCAGTAATTCCGTTTGTCCTAATACCACATTCTATTAAGAGAATCTAATTTCTACTAGTTTTCAGTGGATCCGAAAATGTCGTAACTTCACTTCTGTACTTCAATAAGAAATCATATGTTTAAGGTAGTGCAGGCCGGGGAAAAAACAGAAATTTTGGAATAAACTCGGAAAAGTTCTCTTTTTTCAGGAGACAAAAAAAATGGCTTTATTGACAAAACTTTTATTCTAGCTTTTCGTCACGAATATTCACTACTGAGCACATTAAGCATTTCTTGTTTAGTTTAGTAACATTAAATAGTCTTACGTTAAAAGAATGCACAACAGACTTTATACTTACATTAGGAGATACATTACATTATATAACTAATTAGCGCTCTTGTACACGAAAGAAAACGCTGGCCGGGTAGCCATGCGGTCTGCGGCGATAGATCAACAAATCGAAGGTCCCGGGCGTCAAATTTAATAGCTAAGGGGCGAATCGTGACGGGCCGAAATCCAAAGCTACTAAAGTGGCCCATATAAAAATCAAGTTTACCAAAGTTTAAGAGATAAAAGTTCCGTCCACTTATGACCTTTAGCCATATTTGGTTCAGACCGAGGAAGCAAATAATACTACGAAACTATCAGAGGAAGTCTCAATATTTTTTAATGTACGTTTTTAGCAAGAATTAACATTATAACAATTTCATTGATCATTTAATAATGTTCGTAATAGTAAAAAAAAAATATTTTTCAAAGTAGCATGAAAATTTAAAAAAAAAACGTTTTTCCCTGTGGTTTCCGGCGTTCATTTTTTTTTTTTACATCACTCGTTTAACACAACTCATATTTTCAATGTGGACACACAAAACGTTGTAGAATTTTCCCAGGCTTTGCTGATAAGTTCATCGTCATATGTGTTGTTTTTACTATATTCCTTAGTTAATAACGTAAGTGACATAACACAGTACGTTAAAAGTATACAAATCGCGATATATTAACTCTTATTTATACCAATGAGCGCCAATTAGTGATATCTCTGTTTAACTACTTCTACCATAGAACACCAAAAATGCTTCAAAATGTTACGTTTTACATTCCTATTGTCATGAAAGATACTAAAATACATGCAAGTATGAACAATGTACTTTTTGAGTGATTCCTATGCACAGAAAAGTCCCACACAAAGAGCATATGGATATGCATAGGGAGGGTCAGCTGTCTTAACCCTTGTATAAAAACGTTCGTCGATTAATAACCTAGTTCACGTATTGACTTGAACATCTAGCTCTGGCTTGACATCGTCACTCCATCTACATTAGTTACGGTGTCCATACATCCCAAATTTTCCGGGACAGTCCCGAATTTTAGGGCTTTGTCCCGTTCTCCTGAAAAATATATTAAAAATATCGAATTTCATGGGTTAATCTTTATCAACTTAATGGGTTAACCTTAAATAACTTAAGTAGAAATTGGATGTTGTTTACAAATACTTTTCCATTTGCATCACTTGACGAGATGTTGAACACACTGTGTGAACTTTCTTCTTACTTCACTGACAATCTCTTGCAGAGTAAGCTAAATTTAAATTAACTAACGAACTGAGATGATTACCGGTTGTCAAGGACCAAAATTGGCAAGAGATAACCGTTCCAAAATTAGATAAATATACGTGAGTTCGTGCAGTCCTTTACTGGTATAAATGCTTCTGTAGAGAGGCAGGAGGAGGCCATTTTCAATAATATCTGGGAACTAAAAATCGAATGTGTGAAACTCATGTTACTTATTCAAATTATCAATTCCGAAAATTGTACAGAGATATATCGAAACATTAAAAAAGAACAAAGCGCTTACGGACAGGTAAGTTGTCTACAAAGAAGTATGATTGCTTCAAATTATCATCGTCGACCACTCCAGGAGAATAAACTTGAAGAATCAATTGTTCTAACTTCGAAAGACTCTAATTTAAAAGTTATTTTAATTTACAACTTACTTCACTATTTCTTTTAAATTAATACTTTTTGTATAAAGTCATTAACAAAATTATTATAAATATTTTTTTTCTTTGAAGAAATTGTTGAAAACTCCTGTTTGTTTTATTTAAACCCAATAGTGACCAAAACAAACAGTAAAAATTATGGAGCAAAATATGTTGGTGTTTAACTAATATTTGTGTGTAAAGTTCATTTATTATTATTTGAATCCTTTAGGATATTTTTTAAAAAGAAAATAGTGTTATGCCAGTTATTCAGGTAAAAATAACTTGTAAAACTGATGAAATATTATCTTCAGTGATCAACTTTCTATTGATTTTAATAGTTCTAATTTGATGCTATTTTCAAATTTTATTTTAAAAACCATGGCAAATAAAATTAAAATTTTTAAGGTAACTTTATGGTCTGAAAAAGATTTTTCTTGGGTATCGACTCTCAAACCACCCGCCATTATAATTCCTGTAACTTGCTGTTAGACGCACGTGTATAGAATAGTTTTTGTTTTGTTTAACTATGACAGAATTGGAGTTATTAAAGAAATCATAAAATCCTGTTTTGCGAAAATTCGAACTGGATCGCCAACGCTCCCTCCCCCTTCCCCGTCCCCCAGCAGCAAACGCGATAATGGACTAAGATAATTTGGGGATTCATATTTTCATTTTTTCAGGCAAAAGGTTACTTACCTGCTGTAAAAATTGCTGTAGATTTCAAGTAACATTGCTTTAAGAGTAGCAGATTTTGTTAACAAAATGAAAAGTGTATTTTGCTGTATTTTATTATTATAGAAAAAAATAGCAAACCTGACTTTAACTAACCCATCTTCGCAAGGTTTATCCTTTAGTGTTATGATAGTTATGTCCATTTATGCTGAACCCCAACTAAATAAAGTTAACCCTAACGATGTTTCGTTTTAGGCCTGATCCGCCTCTTGGGTGCTCTGGATACTTCCAGGGCGGAAAATTATTAGGTTCAGTACATTATTTAGGATCTGATTTCGAAGGAGAGACACTTAAAGCATAGACTAAATATGCTTAAAAATGACTAACTAATGTAAGCTTCTAGAGCAATCGAACTTAACCGAACCTATACATCACTCTTTTAAACGGCCGGGGTAGAATCCGGGTAGCTAGCTATTGGCTATTGGCGTCAGAAAATTTGTATATTAATTATTACACTTACACGCATGCAGATTTGAGGGACATTGCTTGAAAGAAATTTACATTTCAACACTAGTGATGTTGCATTCAGTCCCCACCCCATCCCTCAGAAGCATAGACCTGCATACAAACATGCATATTCATATATTAACAGAAGAAAGCCGATTTTAGTTTAAATATCTTTGACTGAATTGGAGTTATTAAAGAAAACAGAAATACCTGTTTTGCGAAAATTCCAGATGGATCCCTTCCCCCCGCCAAACGTTACCTACTGTAGAAATGGCTTTAGGTTTTATGTCAAGCACCATTGCTTTGGGAGTATCAAATTTTGTTAGCAAAGTGAAAAGTGTATTTTGCTGTATTATAGATTTGCATCCCCGCTTTTTTATCATTTATAATCATATACTCTGTTTTGCTCATGAACCACAATTTATATCACAAATATTTTATTTTTTTTTTACTTACAAATTTCAAAACTTATTGGTTTGCTGGTTACTTAAGAAATAATTTGAATTTCCAATGGTTGTGAGTTGTGTAGCTGTTGGATACACAAACAGATACAATAAGAAGCTACCCAATGTCACATTTCACAGGCAAGTGTTACAGAAAACTTCTATCCAAATATAAAATGTTGATACAAATTATTGTTGAATCGCAAGGCAAAAGACTGATTGTTGAATTTTCTTGAAAAAAGTTTCCGAAGAGAATCTCTTGAACATCAAAGTGAGCATTAAAGATGCTGTAAATTTCACATAACAAAAGGGTAAATTAACTATATGCAGAAAAGCTCTGTCCAAGAATAGAGAATATATTTCACATACTTATTTTTCAAAAAGAAATAAGTAAACAACAAAATATTTTTAAGGCCACCATCACAATCACTGCAAGACCGTGAACAGCAAATATGTCTTCGAAATCATTGGAAAGGTCTGTATGAACTGCTTTCTCATTTACCGCCGAACACATTAACAGGCCATCAGAACCTCCTACCTCTTCCATCTCCATGTATAGTCCAACTCCTTCAGGAAACATTTCATCCGCTACAACGGTAGGCTTCATGTTAGCGGTTACCTGCTTATAATTATGGAAAGTGACAAACGTTCCGTCAAATATATCAAAATTACAGTAGGAATATCTCATCTAATTCCTTCCCTTTGGGTATGGCGCCCTGGATTGAAGCTACATTACCTCTTTGAATTGCCATGCTTATTCTTTGGATAAGAAAGGTGCTTGCTCTATCATCACCAGATGATTGTGTGATACGCTTACCTATTTCTTTTATGAAGTTGAGGCCTTCTTTTCCCCATGAACCACTAGATTCGATAGCAATGGGTATGAAATGGTACTTCTGTGCAAGATTATTATATTTTCTTCTTTTTTCCGCTTCTTTTCGACTGGCGATGTTTCCCGCCTGGATTGAGGAAAAAGGGAGGTTGGAAGGAGCGAACGTGTCTGAGCAAGTGAAGTCCCAAATTAATGGTTTGCCTCTCTTCCAGGGTAACAGAGTCATCCCATCTGGTCTTTTACCGTCTGTTCTGCTACATCCAGTAGGTTCTCGTACTTCCACTATATAGAAACGCTCTAGAAGATGGAACGGAGTCAACATGACACCAAACAAATTTCTAGCGCCGACCAGCGTCTCTGAACTATGAAGTATCACCAAACACCTCAGGGCATGTAGAAAGACAAAAGTAGAAACACATATACCAATAAATCACAATTATACCACTAAAAACTAACAAATTCGCGGAGCCGAACTAAAACACGTCTATACGGGTCCAACAATCAACAATAATATTTTATTTAATTTTGATGGAAATATTATTTTTAACTTTTCTACTTTTCAGACTCAGACAGTATTGTACTAAAACGTTTGCAAGCATCTGTAAGCGATATGGCTGAAACACTTATCAGCTTAGAAAAAAGTAGACACAATTCTGGTGCATATGATACAGAATCATACAAGTACAAATGGGACTGAAGGAAACGATGGAAGTGTTGAGGTGGAAATTTTAACGATGTTACCTGTAAAGACTATTGAAGAATTCAATACTTTGAAGGAAAAGCTAAAAGAAAGTGGCAACTTTCCAAGAAAATTTGTAAGTATATTCTTTTTATAAAGAGCCACGTAGTAAATAATTTTCTTCACACTTTGAATGAAGCAAACCTTAAATTGTCATGTAAACAAGTCCATTAAGTAAAATCGTTAACATTTCTGAATTCGATTTTCTTCGAATTAGAAAGTAAGATTAGCTTGACTATAATTTTGTTTTAAATAAAATCAAAATTTAGCGCTAAAAATATATTACAGCACAATAACACAGGAAAGTCAAAAGGGTAAATTAAGGTAAAAGAATACATAGATTAAAAAGAAGTTAATATTACTCCAACACAGTTATTACTCCATTCAGTAAAATTCAGATTAACACTTACGGCCTAAAGATTAAGATTCGTTGCAATATTTCGACGTTTACTGTCTTTGATAACCATAAAGGGAGAAAGTAAACTTGAAAAAGAAATAAGCTTATAATTTCCACAGAAGTACAGTGGAAGCCCGGTTTCACGCGATCAGATTTAGTTGAATTAAATGTATTTACCTGGCTATCCTTCTAGGTACTATTCCTCAATTCAACAAACCTTAGAGGGGTCGTAACCTCGATTTTCCTTCAAAAGGATACCAAAATTTTCAAAGGATACTTTTAATTTCTCTTCAAGACTTTTACTTTCTCTTGCAATAGAATTTTGTAGAAATAATTTCATTTTTCTTCTCTATCACCAGTAATCACAAAAGATATATACAGGAAGCACTATAAAACTTTCCAATAGATTCACTATTCAAAATAGTTTCACTTGACAGGTTTTTATACACTTCCAATTAGGTACTGATTATCCAATTTTCAGCAAATAATTTCCTCGAATACATGAAATAATTCCTTCAAATTCACTACATTTTTTAGAACAAATTTTCAAACAATATTACGTAAGTTCAGTCAACAATTTCTCACGCACTGAGACATGAGGCACACCACCAAAGTAAACCCCTAGTTTTTTATAGTCTCGTTTCTATTAACAAATCAAAACAGGCTGCAGCAAACCAATCAAGTTTTCAGAAACATAAGTCATCTTACATCAAGAAATTAACCTTATGGTAACATCTCACAATACGAATCGAAAACCAGTTTTTTCGTATACGATGCACCATACTTTGCGACAGCAGTTTTCGGACAAAGAGTACAACTTATGCGGCGTCAAATAAGTTTTCTCTGTTAAATGATTATGTAATGTTGACAATATAGTTATTCTTTCATTTATTTCTTGGTGTGTATCTTGATTGATACAGGAGGAAGAGATACTAAGGTGTTGATGAATAACATCTTGAAAAGAGTAATGGCAGATTCCCTTGCTGTGGAATTTAAATATACTGGAAAAGGGGGGCTAAAGGCAGAGGAATTAAAATGTCTTTTGGCGACAGAACTATGCAGGAAAATCCATTGTAAGGTGATGGTTTATCTATTGCAGAAATATGCTTGAAGTAGCTGTAAAGTCAATAAGCAAAAATTGAATGAGAGAGAGCAAGGAAGAAAATGTTTACTTGGCTGGAGAGTAAAAATTATTTGAAATTACACTATGCGACGAAATACGAAGAATTTTTTAGCATGGCCACTAAGTGCTTTGTTGTAAGGCTTCACTCAGCAGTCGAGTTAAAGAGAATACTGCGCTATGCCATGGAAAAATTTCACATTCATTTAGTTCAATGAATAGCAAACAATAAATATTAGGCTTTGCAGCTAGACCCCCTCCACTCAACTTTCAGTGTTTCAACTTTGTCCAAGCCTAGTTTATCTTATATAATAGGTTAATCGCGAAGTTAGTTAGATTTCAGGATGTAGATTCTCCTGTAGATGTTACTAGAGCTGTTAGAGCGGCTGGTGTACTTCACGCTTTAAAATATATATATATTAGACTTTCCCTCTGTCATGCAACAAGTCGTCGCTGAATTTGTAATACCAGCTATGTACTCAAAAGTCCGAAATTAAGTTTTTGGTGTCATTCAAAAGAGAAACACACTTCCCTTCTTTTCAAATCACAGTTGTGACTAAATTATTTCATCAAACGGTTTTAAATTGAAAAAAAGAAACAATATCTGCTACATCTTGGTTTCGTTATTGCTTTTATGTAAAAAAAATTAAGAGTCAACAATCTTTCGTGGTGAAATTTAATTGATTATACTTGCTAATAAATATTCCCGTTACTCACAGCAATTAACAATCATTAATATCAAAATAAGTAAAAAATAACATTTAACTTTAAAAATACATTTCTGTCTCTCCTGGAAACTTTGTTAAAATGCACATAGCACGTATTGCAAATTCAGCGATGAAATGCAATTGTTTGAACGTATATTTATGTCAATTCGTTGAACTTCCAGCAATAGCATGAATTAAGCGAACTAAACAAGGTGCCTCAAAAGTTATGTTTACCTTGTGGCAAATGAATGCAAGTAATATTGCAAGTGCATATGTGGGCGCAGGTTGGTGTGGCAAGAGTTAGGCATTCGTACGGACAAAGATGTTTCTAAGATTGAGCAGGTGCTGAAAAACTAACTTCTTCGGTTCGGTTGGAAATACTGATTTTGTGTCAAGGTCGGATTGGAGAATGTGAAAGTCAGTACCGGTATGCGGAAACTTGCAGCATGTATCCGGTTTTCATTTGTTTCTAACTTGTAGCGCCGACATAATTCGTTCTTCACTTGTTAACTTGTTCAGCGATTTGCTGAAGTAAAATCACCAAGTAACGGATTATTTTAGTACACCTGGATCAATTACTGTTAAATACTCTACCCATCTTTCTAACACTGATTTTACGTTATCGTACGTGATCACATGTAAGATTCAATACTTGATGAGAAGAACGCAATATAGTAATAATTTTGTCACAGTAGAGTAGTAAACCTACAACATAAGCACCCATTCCACTCATATCTTTTAGTTCTGACAATGATTTCTGGGTAGACTCGAAACGCAGTGAAAAGTCAGGGGTGCTCTTAATGCGTGCGAGTGACACAAAACTTTTTTTTCTCTCTCTCTCCGATTATTTTCGATTGCTTTACGATTATTTTCCACCATCAAAACTTCCTTAATTATTTCCTCTTTGTAAGAGCATGTATCCGTAAAATCTAAACCGATGGCTGCTCGATTATAAAACCTTGTAAGTTTTAGAACAGAATATGCTCAACTATACTGGAATATCAATCTTTTCAGAGTAAATTTTCTGAGAAAATGGCGTACAAATAGTATGAACTTTTCAAACTAACAAATTATTGTAGAGGCATAAAATCTAAACCAATTCCTGGTAGATAATAAAACTTTGTTAGCTTGTAGGACACAGAAGTTTGTAAGCAAGTGATTTTCCACCGGGGTTCTGCGGAATCTAAGGGTTCTTCGAGGCAGTGTTAGGGGCTCCGCGAAAATCACTAAATAGTATTCAAAGAATATATAGTATTGTTTGCTTCACCTAATACGCAATACTACTTTACATTTGGATCCAGACTAGATTAAAATGTTAATTCCATGGAAGCTGGGCTTGCCCAAAGTTTTGTTTAATAATTCAGGAGTTTTCCAGATGAAACGATAGGGTAACAGCGGTCGTGACAAATCAATTTTATTTAAAAACGTATTTTTTTAGAAAATTGCGTCCAAATATGCGAAATTTTAAAACAACAACCAACCTTTCACTGTTGTTACAGTGAAAGTAACAGTCCCAGCCTCCTAAAGTTATTTTTACGATAAAGTACCTATAAGTGATTAAACAAGTTAACAACAAGTACGTACTTTGTTACGGAAGAGTAAAATAATCCGAAATCTTGGAATTTTCATTTTCTCCAAAGTTCTCAGAATTTCTCAACATCCTGTACAAAAGGCATGGGGTGTTTAAACATCACAAACTATACCCAAATATGTTGATTTTGATAGTTGATGACGGCTGAATACCATACGAAGACATTTTAATCTCTTTTGTAAACTTGCGCGTTATTCTGTAGTATCTTGTGTTCTTCTGATATTCTTCTGTAATGCTTTAACTTCAGCACTTTCTATAGATTATTTTTTTATTTTTTACACTATCCTATTTCTGGTGTAGTAGACTCAATTGTGTGAAATTGGAAATAAATAAAACCTGATTGAATTCAGAGGATAAGTTCAGAACAATAGAGCATAAGTACAAGAAAAGTAGATGCTGTGTGATTATGATTATGGTATGAATTATCATGTTTT
This sequence comes from Lepisma saccharinum, assembly GCA_022664845.1. Taxonomy (NCBI): domain Eukaryota; kingdom Metazoa; phylum Arthropoda; class Insecta; order Zygentoma; family Lepismatidae; genus Lepisma; species Lepisma saccharinum. The sequence continues at coordinate 19,522 of JAGDQP010020779.1, read as the reverse complement.
TGAATTTGAATTTTATTTATGGCTTTAGGCATGTAAGGCTCAGGCCGGGATAGGGGAGAGGAAAGGATTCGGGAAGGTGTCGGCCAGGACCTTTGTTGAAGGTGCCATCCCGGTATTGGCCTGGTGTGACTGAGGAAAACCCCTGGAGAAACCTCAGCCAGGATGGTCGGTCGCTGGTATCGAACCCAGGACCTCCCAAATGCTACGACAACGCCTCTACCCCTAAACTACGGTGCTTCGGTGAATTCTCATGTATAATCAATATTGGGTTATTAGTATTTTTTTTTTTATTTGGTAAGAGTAATTCTAGGTAATGCTGAGACGCAAAGGTGTCTCATGATCTTAAACCTTAAGATAGGCCTTGGTCAACACCTTCCCGAATCCTTTCCCCTCCCCTATCCCGGCCTGAGCCTTGGATGCCTAAAGACCATAAATAAAATTCAATCAAATCAACAAAGACCATTAGCTTTTATTATTGCATACTTATGGCTGTTTAGCTATGTGATGATTTTTTCTTCTTTTTAACAAGAAGAAGGCAGAGGAAGAGAAGAATTTTGAAGTCAGTTATAGATAACGTTATATATTTCGGAGGAACGAGATGATTATGTATCCGTTTTTTTTTTCGGATGGTTTGGCTACAGGAGAATTGATTGAATATGGTTCTTGTTGTCTGTCATTGACTTGTTTGCTAATTAGCTGCTAAGATATGATTTATCTAAAGTGGTACAATATTGAGCTTTTCGAGCTTCAACAAAGTATTTTAGGAAGTAATTTCACTTCAGATTCTAGTCTTAATTTTATGCGCACCATTGTATTTCCACCGCTCTACCCCAATTTTATACTGCAGAGTTATATGTTTGTTTACTTTGTCAAATTTTAAAACACATGTTGAGAATCGTATAAAAATCCTTTTTCTTTTATTTATCAACAATGACAATCCTCATTTTCCAAGATGAAATATAGCATGCGTCCTTTTTTGGCAAAAAAAATCTGGCCAATCTATATTCTTGTCGCATGTTTATGTTTAGATATTTTTTCAATACTTCTCGCTGGAAAGGATAGTTAAATTCATAAAACTGAGTAGGATTTTTAAAATTGTTACATTGATTGAATTGAATTTTAGTTATGGCCTGTAGGCGCCTAAGACTCAGGCCGGGATAGCGGAGAGGCAAGGATGCTGGAAGGTGCCGGCCAGGGCGTAAGTTGAAGGTGCTATCCCGACATTTTCCCGATGTGACTGATTAAAAACTTGTCAGGATAGTCAGCCGCTGGAATCCAACCAACGACCTCCAGAATAATGAATATTTTAAATCATTTTCTAATAAACACTGTGTTTATATGATTAAATATCCTGTGTATATATGGTTGCTAATTTTGCTTTCTTTTGTTACTTATAGGTAACAGAAGAACATGCTAAACACATCATATGAAGGTGACGTTGCTACCAGAGATGAGGAGATGCTAGCCAGTAGATGATGGCCACGTTTCTGCCAGAGATGTGGTGGATGCGCATGCCCGGAGACGATCTTTAAATAATATATAGTTGTGGATATATTTTATTAATAAACTCATTTAATTAAGCTTTTGCATATTAATTTCGAATTCTTCCAGCATTCTGTATTCACCTACCTCGTGCATGAAGTAGCTGTGCATCTTAGAGTATTATTTCTTTTTAGAAATATCTAGTAGGTATTCCTCCCTATATGTTTATACGTACTGTAAGATTAATAGCTTTTGCTCCATGCTTGGACCAAATCAACTTTGATTCAAGCCCGTGTTTTCTAGTGCAAGGCAGGGGTGTAGTAGTGCTCCATTTACAGTGCTTATACCCAGTGGTGTAGTGGTGCCAGGGCGCCGCCCCGGTACTTTTTGTTAAACCCCGTGAGCGCCCTAGTCCCTTTTTAACTCCTGGGACCGCCCTGCTTCTATATTTTTGTTATAACATTTTGTCTTTAAACATCTTCCTTAAAATATATGGAGACCTAGCCTATATCGAAAACATATTAATTGATGTAATATAGTCGGCAACGAAAGTTAAGGCTGACGCCTCCAGCATTTTCGCTGTCAACACTGAGTCCTAGTTGCGATAAGATGGTGAAACATAAAAAAGGAAAAGTTTGTGATAGGAGGGAGTAAACGACAACCTCGCCATGTGGGTCAAGAAAGCGTCTGTTTTTGTTGTTTTTTTTTTTCTTCGGAGCAGGTGACAGAAAGAAGATGGACAGTGAGCTAGTGTTTCAGCACTTATATTGCCATTCTAATTTTTTAAATCTATTTCACATTCTGCTTCATCACCGGCTTTCTCCCCTCTTCTTGCTGAGAGGATACCAATAGACTTCACCCCTATTTGGGATTGGGTGTGTGTAGTAAGGATTAAGATAGTAAACACGACGGAAGTCTTCGTCACCTACGACGCTATTTTAATCCCCATGTTTGGGTGTGACATTTCAAGACCATTGACGAAACAATTGCAAGTGAAACTTGTTTCTTCATGGTTTGATGATGTAAAGTGTGTGTGTGTAACTGTAAAATAATTTAGTTTGTTTTACCGAAAAAGGCACAGTATTGCTTCTTATTTTATTACCATTCCTTCCCTTCCCTTTTTTGGGGATGGAAGGCAGATGTAGGAATGAGAATATTGGTGACACTGAGAGTGTTTGTGACGACGTTCGATTCGAATGATGGAATCATTCGTGCTGTCCGAGATTTTACTATCAAACTGTTCGTGGTCGTGTATCTTCGTGCGTGATTTGTGTGCGTGTGAGGGATTTCAATCCCAGCGAACCTGGCAACTAAATGTGTGTCCTTTTGGTAGTGCGGACATAAAATAAGTTTATAAATCGTTATTGAAAATCAACTTTCGTAAAAGACTTCGCCATCTTTTTGTTTTGAATTCTGATATATTTAAGCCGATTAAGACTGCGACTCGTGGGCATCAGTGTTAACCACTCATCCACTGTCCCAAAGTGATCATAGTACGTTACTATGTTCTTTTGTTTTTAACATTTGTAAGTCACGCTCTGATTTTGTATTCGAAATGAAAAGAAAGTGTGAAAACAAGGTGACAAAATTATTTCAAAAAAGTACAGAAAACAGAAAATAAACCTGAGAGTGACAGTGGTACCGCAAGTGATTCTGCAGTAGTGTTAATCCTTCGTCGAGTGTTTCACACGTAAGTGACGTCGCAACAACCACCTCAGAATCGGCAACAACGGCATCACAACATATGAAGTCAATACCGATAATGTTTCGAATTCTGATTTTCCCTCTGTATGATGTGAGGAACAGTGGTTGGAGCGTAAGGAAAAACATACATGGTTGGTAGCAAGAAATGGGTATTTAGGGTGTGATTATTGCTGTTCCGTAGCTTATTAAGGGCCTGATGAAAGTCAGGGATTAACATTAAGTAACGAATGGGTTAAGTGTCAAGTTTCATTTAATGCCACAAATAAAGAGCAACAGTTGAAGTCTTTAAGAACAAACATTTCGGCCCACCAGCTATCTATAACGCATCAAAAGGTAACAGAAATTCTTGCTGAATCTAAAAAACAGACATTTGAACACGCTGCTTCGAAACAAGAGGAACATTCAATCGACGCGACAGAAAAGATCTTCAATACTTCATATTATTTAGCTAAGAAGGATAGACCATTCAGTGACCATAAAGACCTAATTGATTTGCAAAGGGAAAAACGGTATTGATGTGGGGTTAACTCTTCATTCTCGTTATAGTACTACAGAAATAATTAAACACATATTATCTGAAATGAAGAAGTTAACAACGAAGTTAACTTCCGAAGACCACAAATTTTCTCTCCTGATAGACGAATCAACAACTCTCGGCAGGGAATCAGTTTTAATCCTGTTCATTAAAACCACCCTAAATGGTAAAGACGAAATAGTTTCTCTTGATTTAGTAACTCTCAGTGATTTAGCAACTTCTTAAGGACAAGCTGCAACAACCAAATATTATTATATGGCACTGTCTTAATCATCGACTCGAACTTGCTGTTCACGATTCTGTTGCTGACATAAATGCTAAAAATCACTTCAAACGTTTCATGGGCGCATTCAACCAATCACCAAAAGAAATGAATGAACTGAAAATAATCGCAGCTTCTGTAAGTGTACAATTACACAAAATTGGCAGAGTATTAGATTCGCGGTGGATGTCGAGCAGCTTTAGATCAGCTTTTGCAGTATGGGATTTGTATGAAGCATTGATGATTTTTTTTCGAAACTACTGCCAATGATGGTGCTAGATCACTAAATGAAAGGATAAAAAATACACGGTACGTTATTACGCATGGAATCAATAGTGTTTTTGAAGGATCTAGCTTTGATGTATGATGTGCTGGAAGAGTTGGCTAATTTGTCTTTGCAGCTGCAGGAGAGAAAAGTTACTGTAACCCGCGCTGATAAATTAATCAGAAGAACTATCAGAGTTATTGAAACATTTAAAGAAAATCCAGGACAAAAAGAAAAAAATGCAATGAAAGCTTCAGAGAGCATGACTTACTCAGGACTTTAATTAAAAAGTAACAAGAAAATAGTTTGTATAAACAGACTGCAGTTCCTTACAAGTATTATCAACAATCTCAGTGCCCGTTGTTTCACCATTGTTGCTTCATATCGTAGCCAAACAGAGTAAAAAGGTGAAAATGAATGTGAATTGTATAAGAAACTGCTGGTTGAGTTTGAAGTTCTAAGTTCTGACATGTGGCCGGAAAACTGTGAAAATAATCTGAGGTACGGTGAAGAGAGTGTAATGAGAATGTGGTCACAATTTCGTCTCCCTAAGGAAAATAGTAAATGGTTTTCGGAAATACTTAGACGAAGGGGGAAAGGAAGTTCCGAACACCCTAATCCCCTTAACAAGTGCAGTTCAGTCAAAACCATGCAGCAGCAATGAACATAATTGTAAATAAACTTAGAACAAAACTACTGATACAGAATATTTCGTGTGCGATGTTTATAAAACTAAATAAACCAACCCTTTCTAAATGGAACGCCCGCCCCTATATTACTTCTTGGTTACTGCACCACCGTTCAGTGAATGACACAAGAACTAGACAGTGTGCGGACGATGAAGAGGAGGAGAGCGGAATAGGTAGGTAAATATTCCATTTCTCATGCATTTTTGTTATGCAGTCATGCTGAAACGTGTACTGAGAACTATTTTTTTTTTACACTAACACGTTTACATAATGCTTTATATTTAACCTTTGATTTGTCCTCTATTTCAAAGATTTTAATATGCAAGTTGCATATCAGGATATTCTTGTATTTATATAACAAATTGGAATTCGGCATTTGCTGCATTATGGGAGAAATTGGAAAGTTACAATAACATTTATTCAACTTACGAAAATCGAATATGCGCCACTCTATTCTCGAATATCTCGGAACAGACGCGTTAGTGACACGAAGATGTCTATATAAGAAAACACCGAAGGGAGGGGACCGCCCTGGTACTATTTATTTTACCACTACACCACTGCTTGTACCGCCCCAATACTATACAGGAAAGTATTTTTAGCAAGTTAAGGTATTACCAGTTGCAAGAGTTGCAGTCTTCTCTTTTGCAAGATGTAGCAGTTAAGTGAAAAGTTAAATTGTTTTACTTCGCTCCGAAACTAAATGGAATCTTCACGTGACTGATTGATTTATTTATATACATTCTCAGGAGTCTTAAATTATTTATTTTCCTCAAGAAACTGACTTTTCTCCATTCAGTTCACTCGTTATTTTTTTTATTTATAATGTGTTGTTTTCATAAATATGTTTCAATTTGAACTCATGCATTCAGCGAGTATGAATTGTTAATGTTTAAAAACTCATATTTATAATGTGTGATAGGAAGTGGTAAGTTAGGGCATGCGTAAGGCATTGAATCGAGGTTTATTTGCTGGTTTTTCTTTTAGAGCTGAGCATTAATTTATTTTTTAATGGCTCTTATGAAGTGATACGGTTCTTTTGGGTTTCGAAGCGAATTCTGAGTCCCAGTTAAGTAGAGGTTATTCCCCGACATTGTGAGATATTTTTTTTTCCTTTCAGAGAATTGTTTGTTGGTATGTCCAAGTCATTGCGTACTGTTAATGCTGGTGAACTTGGAATGGTAGGCGGAATGGTAAAGAGTGGTTTTGGTAGTTCCTGTCGGATGACAAGTGACCGTCTCCCGAGGGCAAGCAGGGCTTAATGACTTCTGTAGTTCCGTAATAGGGAATTCTATACTTTCGGGAGAGTATAGTATATTGGTTCATTTTTTTTTCATTCACAAGCAGTTTTTCTGATAGCGCTTTTCTTTACTGACGTATTATTATTCCTTGCTTGTAAAATATTTTTGCACGTTTGTTACAGCATAACTTAAGCAGCGGGACACGTTGGTTGCCTTCGGTCCACTCAGACATACAATACAGACAACCGGACACAGCGAAGTTCAAATAATATAAAATAAATTAAAAATTAGCTCAGTCACTGCAGGAAAACACACTGAGGCATGCAACGAAAGGGATAAAGACATACGTGAAATATTCTGTTTTACACTGCCTGACCCCAAGAAGGGAAGTGGGATGGATGTTATAAACACAAAACTGACGTGCAGAGGGTAAGGACAAAACTCTATAACTATAAAATGGATTACGAAACTAGCAACGTTGTGCTTAAGCTATGCCATAATAAACGTGCAAAAATATTTAACAAACAAGGAATAATAATATGTCAGTAAAGAAAATAGCTATTAGAGCAACACTCACGTTACTCGAAAAACTGCTTGTGAATAGAAAAAGATGAACCAGTGTACTATACTCTCCCGAAAGTATAGAATCACCCTATTACGAAACTATGAGCAGCAAGCTTACATTATGTTTGAATCAAGTTTGATGCAAGCTTGCTTCTCATAGTGCCAGGTTGATTCAACCTTGATTTATACTTGCTGATTTCAAGGTTACTAATACCTGCTTGAATCAAGCTTGACTCAACCTTGTTTTACTTAACATCGTCCCAAGCTGTTTAATACATGCTTGATATAAGCTTGCTCTTCATAGTGCAAGGTTGATTCAACCTTGATTTATACTTGCTGATAACAAGGTTACTAATACATGCTTGAATCAAGCTTGTAACTTATGAATCACGGTTGATTCAAGCTTGATGAATCAAGCATAATGACGTCCACCCTTGATTAATGCTTTAATTTTCCTTGCATTACCCTCTACCTTTCAAGCTTACATCAAACTTATATCCAGTAAACTAGATTGCTTGAATCAAGGTTACAGCCTTGCATTTTTAAGCTTGATTCAAGCATGCACCCTTGCAGTTTCAAGCATATTGTTCGTCACATTTAGGTGGATTTTGTAACTTTGTATAGTTTGTTGTTTTGTTTCCCTGAGTTGCATCCACAAATTAGTCTGTTAAGACTACCTGTGCTAGTAGGGTGCATGTTATATGATTGATAGTGTTCACATCTCAATGGCAATGCTGGTGTGTCCTACATGATGGTTCAACTGAGTATCTCATTTAATAGATGAAAGCTCCAAATGCAAGCAAGTTATTTACGGTGGACTGATAGCTTAGAGTTACTTGTATGGTTCTGAACTTGATGCACTTGTTACCATTGTGCTCTTTGAGTTATATTCCTAATCCGATTTTAAAACAGAGTTGTTGGGGTCTACGCCAGGAATAAACGAAGCGAAGGGAGGTTAGTGAGGTGGAGGTGGTTGATAAATTGATAGTGTGAGTTGAGCATGGGCACCAAAGATTTGGGGACTATGTTTATTTCTGATGGTTGTATTTCTGATAGAGTCTGGGGATTTGATCATGATAATACTTTGTTGAAATAATTTGCATAGTACGGGCTCGCAAAATATATTGAAGAAGACTTTTCAGATGTATCTTTGGCGTTTGTGAGAAGAGTGATTCAGATATAAGATTGGAGTTTTGATTGTCAGTCAAGTTGAGTATCATAGTTCATGATCTGATTAGCTTTCAGAGATGCTAAGAATGTGTGATTTCTTCGTGTGAGATGAGTTTGAACTAAATGAATGTGAATAGTGGGTGATTGAGATCGAGAGTTGATATTGAATAGCAGATCCGTGCTCCTTAGAAGTTTTATCAATTGAAGAAAATTTTGAAGTTAATATAGATGACGTTTGCTGTACAACAGTTGATAAATTGTGTTTGGTTGATGTTTTTTGTTCTTTGGCATAATGACGTTATCTAGGATGCCGAAGGTGTACTAAACTGCTTCAATGGTGTCTTGTAAATTCACATCGCTTCCATGCCCAAGCTGGAACATGTGACTATATAAAGAAGTTTGCTATTGTTCACTGTCAAGAGATGTACGCTGATTTCAATAGAATGCAAACTTTGATACAATTAAATGGACCAACTTTGATACACAAACCGTATCAGTTGAACCGAGGCAGAATCGGACAATCTTAGCTTTGTTCAGAGGAGCATTCACAATCCACTGATTAGTAAAGAATAACAGGATGATTCTGTAAGTCCATGCTCTACAGTTTGGAAGCTAGTAGTAGTAGTTAAAATAACCCATATTCTGATTATCTACCACACACCCTGCGCTTAGTATCGTTTATTTCTTGCACAAAAATCGATCTAAGTGGTGTCGCAGGGGTGAGCCCTGGATACATAAGCAAAACGGAACTGAGAAATTTAATCATCTTTTTGTTTGAGATATTGCCTAACATTGATACTTTGGTCTGTAACTTTATTTCAAAATAATTTTCCCAATCTTTTATTGAATCTGAACACAGACTTGTGTAAATTCCTTTATTAAGCACTTTCTGTAATTTGGGATTTCAATGTGTAGAAGTTTCACGGAAGACCTTGAAGTCACGAAACTGTGCACTAAGTTAACATTTTAACACGGGTGAAAATCCAGCTGAGTCTCCTCATACGTAGTTCGAATCTGCTCGGTCGTTCTCACCTGATGCATGAATACATTTAAAAGTTCTCATTACCATGGATATGGTAAATAGTAATATAAATAGCCGTATGTAATGGAACCAAGTTTGAGGCTCACTCGTTTAAACATTTTATCAGTGAGTACGAGAATGTAAGTTTTAAGAAACCAGTCTTGTTACGAAAGAAACAATAACTAGTTTCATATTCTAATATGTCTGACATCATAAAAGTGTTATCATTCAGTGCTGTTGTCTTTCGCAGTTCACAATAGCACATGAACTACCAGATATTTGACAACTTATAATCATTATAATTTCAAAGTTTTAATTTTGTACCAGGCCATTCTTATTAAACATCCATTTGGAATTTTTTTAAAAAATCCTATGCATGCACACATTACATAAAACTGGTTTCTACAGTTGCAACAAGAACCACATCGTTTTGCGTTCACATCTCTATTTTGAACGTTGTAAGAGCCATGTTTTCTTTTTTAAAGCATTGTTCAAGTAGTAAGTAACATCGTTGTGAATGAATAAGAGCATATATGCTGCTGAAACTTCACGGTAGCATATGTGCACAGTCCCCTGCCTTACTTGTTTTCAATAGGATTTATAAAAAATACGTTAGTATCTAAGGTTATTTCTTCTATCAAGCTTTTAAAACTTCTCAGTGTGAACATCTTCACAAGCAATTCCATTAGAAATATAAATTCTTTGTCTGCCTTTTCTGCTTCTGCCAATGTCATGATATTAAACCCCACAAGGCTTTCCAAAAGACATCGATGAACTCAATCCTAGTTTCAGAGTCTCTCAATGACGATAATAGAGTGACCACTGGTGACTGCTTCGTGACTCCCCACAATAAATTTTATAACATACTTCGTGTAACCGGTTTTAGCATAGACGATATAATAAGCGATATCATGAGCATCATTTTGACAAATGAATTCAATAGCCTTGTTCCAACAATCATTATCACTCAGATGGATGCATCATACAGATATTTTCCTGCATCTTTAGTGGATGCTATATCTTAAGGATACTTTCAGTTTCAGTTTTTTCGCAGATAAAACACCTGATTTCTTCTGTTTGTAAATTCAAAGTTCTGGACATTGCACCAAGAATACCTTCTCCTTTTCCTAGTTTTTCTTGAACATACCACTTTTGTAACTTCTCCAAATTGCAGTTCTGCTTGCAGTTCTTACAGCATGCGAGATGTAATTTTGCTTTACGCTCCTGTAGTACATCAATAGATGTATCAATACCTCTTGTTACTTAGTTCATGCGGATGGTAGGAATTGAAAAAACTGTCCTCTGCAAGTTAGCTCAAGATGTATCAGCTGAATAACGTTGAATGGAAATAATACTTTGCCCTACAGTAATTGTCAAGTAATGTATGCTTAAAGTTGCTATACAAACCTCCATGATTCACCTGGTGCCTCTGAAGTAATAGGTGAATTTTAAATACCCACATTGATATGACAAAAAGAAAATTTAAACCATACATGAAAGAACATATTTGCGATTCAATTTCTGGGTTATTTAAACATGGCAGATACCAGCCATGGATTTTTTTGTAAAACGTCACCAACCTTTGTATGTATATCACTCATGATTAGATACACAAAACCAAATAAACAGGAATGTATGTAAATAAAATTTTCCCACCAAGCCAATTAGTTTTTCAGTATCATCTTAATCTTACACATGGTAGTCCGCGCTAACCCTTCTTTCCAGTTGCCGCCTACAAATGTAACAACGCTGGTTTTACAACCTGTAACATCATCATTACGTCTCAATCAGCAAATCAATGGCAACGTCACTTTAGATCCTAAATGAACCTGTTAATCTTCAAACGTCGTATACATCCTATCCAGCAAAATCTGTCTTGTATTCTATGTGAGAGAAACAGGCGGTCTCCTAAACTTCTATGTCAATAACCATTGTCACTTTCCCGCCATCAACAGACTCATTTCTTTAGTTTCCCAACACACACAATTGCATAACACTGACTTTGATATGAGTTTCCACGTCGCCGCTGTGATCCATACCCTAGTCCCTGCCGTAAACATACCCACATGCCGTCTCTGAGAAGGCACCTTCGTTCAAGGCTTCAGGGTAAAGTTGAAACCCGGTCTAAATTTGTGGTAACCTTGTTTACCTCGCCGAACATCCGCATTTCCTTCTTCCACCTGTGATCTATTCTCTTCAGATCCTTAATCCCCGCACTTTTTTAATATCAGTACACATTTTCTTTTCTATATATTATTGCCAGTTTATACATATATATATATATATGCCAGTTTATATATATTATTGCCTCAAAACTTGGGGATGAACAAATCAGGAAAGAGGCTAAGAAAGTATCTATCAATGCCTCCCTGCAAGGTACGATTCCGACATTTACCTGATGGGACAGTAAAACACTTCAAATACGCTGTCAAGATGGCACGTGAATCAGTATTTGAACCGTGTAACAAGCACTCCCTTGTCAGTCGCCCTTATCACTTTAAGCTTCCAGATATTTCGGATTTGTGCGAGCACTTCTCTTAGAAAGTAATCCAGAATCCCAAAGCAATAAAGGTTCCCAACGAAAGTATTTGAAACAAAGGGAGGATCCTCGAAGGGACCCCACAATTAATTTATCCACTATCAGGATAGGTTTCTGAGTTGTTATTTTGATTTGAAAGCAAAATACTGTAATTCAATTTTGCATGAAACAATATAATGTAAACTAATATTTGTTTCTTTCTACAAAATGCAATTACACGGAATATACAAAAATAAATTTGTTCGGTAGTCAGATCAAAGCAACAAATGAATCGAATATATCTTTGCAATACATCACACACACAACACGTTCTCCAAAAATATATATGTATACTATAATGGAAAAAAGTAACAGCCAATATAATGATTACAAATATATACCAAGATTACCGCTTGTATTCCTCTATTTCCAATACTTGCGGACTTTCCTATAATCCCTATTACGTTGGTGTTCCACAAATAGGAACATTCATTAAAGAACCACACGAAACGGTATACCAAAATCCAAACAGATACGATAAATACAATCCAAAATGTACGAGCTGGGATTCGAACCTTCCAATCGAACTTCCCCTAATAAATTACTTCCAAAACAAAAAATAGAAATATAAACAAGATACAACTTATAATGAACTCACTGACAAGTTCCGTCTAACACGTGGTAACGATCCAAGAAGCGACCTCGTGGTCGGGTTCAATTCCCAAAATTGGAATTTCTGAAAAATTCCTTCTGATATCGATTAAACATGACTTCACATGATCACATACAACGTATATAACTGATAATAGCCACTCACAATACCCGATGGCAATAGATTCTAAAGCTTCAAACTTCAGGACTCCAAACTTGCATCTACACACCGTTTTGCTCAAATACGAAATAATACAAAATACTTCATCAAGGCTCCGACAAAATACTTCATGAATTTCTCTCTTCCCCACGTTTGAGGAATTTACTTTACATATCAAAATAACACAATCATCGCCGAATTTCAACTTTCCAAAAATTACGTAACTATTTTGAATTTCCGAATCAAAACTTCCAAATAAACTCGTAGACTCAAAACGCGAAATAATCCATCCCACAAATATGGAAAGTAGGAACACAATCTGTAAATCGAACTTCATATATCAGATATATAAACACTCAAGATTCTATGATATATAAATATACTGTAAGAAATTGACACACACCTTTCCCTTCTATCTCACAGGTAATTATGAGGACCTCATGGTCTCTCACATCGTCATCCAAAATCGGTAGTTACAAATTTCGCCGTGAGGCGGCTCTGTCGTACAATAGTTTCACACCTCTTTCTCCAAGTAAACACTTTCTCAGAAATATTTCAAAATCACTAAAACATTTAAAAAAAACAGAATATACTTGGTGGGATAAAAGTGTAACAAAACCACAAAATGTTCGCTACAACCGGTATTATTTCTCATATGCTTATCTATAGTTAACGATCTTCGAAAATCTAATTATCTCATTCAGAACAAACGTATGTTTTGAGTTGATCAATAGAATACAAATTGATGAGCCAATATATTAGAAATAGCAGTGCACTGGATTTTTACTGTTCTTTTTCTGTTGCAAGCGGATGCTGCTTGATTATTAATGTTGCGCATCAGCCAACAGTCTTATCTATTTGGGGGTAGATTTATTTTGGAGCCATGGAAAATAGACAGGGCTGATTTCCGTTCAATCACAGACAGCTTGTTAAAACCTAAGGATGGGGTACTATTACACTTACCTTGCGGCAACATATATTAGATACCCTCTGCCAACAATAGAAGGTATTCCAGGAATGTGTGAATTAGGGACGTACATAGTGGCAGGTCAACAATGCGGGCGCCCACAAATGAACCAAGAATGAAATTACACGGAGCTAAGATGGGAACCTGCTAAAGAAGGGGAACTGTTAAATTACGGATTAATTTCAATACTAATGCCTCAACCCATTCGTTAATGCACCATACAGTGTAGACTACATTCCTAGGGTTTGGTAATTGTTGACCTATACAGTTACCATTGTTGACGCTTCAGCATCGGCCAAAGTGCCACGGATCTCCCAGAGGGCATCGATGGTGGATGGTCGACAGTTAGCGCCGTGTTAGCTGGTCTGACTAATGTGTGTTTGCATATATGTGTTAGTGAAGTAGAGGCCTAGTGGTTGCATCAACTATTAAATCATCTAACCTAATGCACTCAACGTAGATCAAAATCAAATGTAATCTTATGAGGAGTATCTCAAGTGAATCCATGAACTTGTCCTGTAATTCGTATATAACGCAACCCAACCACTAATATATGTTCAATTAAGAAATAGCATGACTTTATTATCCAAACCAGCTTCACTAATACAACATACAATTCCCTTGAGAGTAGGTTCACATCCATTGGAGATATACTTTTGTCCAAAGAAAACAGTGAAGAAGTAACAAAGATAAAGATGCATTGATATGCTGTACCGTATTGACTCTTGTACAGCTACAATTAGCTGTAGTGGCATCACCTTCCTCGGGTTTCTTATTACATCCCAAATCCCGTTATTTCTGATCATGTAGAATTCATGAGTAGAATTCATATTCATGAGTGCTTGTACACTTCATCCATCGATCTGCTATCCAATATTTCAATAATGTACACAACTGGAGTCAACCCAAAAACAGCAGCACAGCTGTATTATTAACCTATATAAAAGAAAAAGAAAAACAAGAAAAATGTAATATTCAGGTTGTCTGAACTGTGCAACCATCTGACGTCAAAGTCTGATGACATATCATATCACTGACGAATGACTTTTTTCGAGCTGACAGAGAAATCCATGTGCAGGAGATTTGCATGAATCTATTTTGTCAGCAAGGTATGGTGTAAATTAAAGGCCGCTTTAGATGAGATAATTTCTCTTACGATGAATCTTAGCGAAACCAGTGTGACAGCGTAAAAATAAAAAAGTTATGGATTTATACCATAGCATCTTGCCCTATTGTAGCATTCTTTCTTTCACACTCTGGCACTACTGCTAATCGTAAGATTCATCGTAGCATATATGTTATCGTCTAAAGCGGCCTTTATTGTTGCTCTCTAATGGCGTGAAGAGTGTCTTGTTGGAGCTCGGAAAAAACACTAGTGAAACTGGAATTTGTGTTGACAGGTGAGACGATGCACATTTACAATTCTTTATACATGTTTTGCTATAGAGATGGTTTTGTAACAGGAGGATAATGCAATCCCCGTATCTTTCAAGGAATTTGGATTTATTTACGCCTTTAGTCATCTCAGGCTCATGCCGGAATAGGGTGAGGTCAGTTCCTAGTTTCTATGTACCATCTCTGCATTTGCCTGATGTGACTGAGATAAATCTTAGGTAAGGATGGGCGGCTGCTGGGTATCGTTCACGGGCTACAAAGAGCACTTAGTAGTATTATTAAGATATTCACTAAGTGCTTGTACTTCTCAGATTTGAATTTTAATCTCATTCAGCACTTATAGGAAACTTTTCAGATCTCACTCAATATGTTCAAGCCACACTTGCAAAACACAACTACATTATAGACAGCCACTGAACATGTCTGGATGGATTTATACATGCAAGGACTCCAATATCTTGACTCTATGACACGTTGAATAATCCCGTTTTCGGGCACAGGGTGGAACTACACTTTGTTAGGAAGACGTTGTCATTATTTTGGTGTCTCAGTTTAGTTATATTTTAGTTCAATAACTCAGATTCTCATTTATTAGTATCAAACTAAGATATACTGTTAATATTCCGGAAACTTTCCGAACTTACCAGGAACTACGTACTCATACCTTTAATAAAAGTGCATTGTAAGAAGTTAGCAGACTGCTAATAAAAAGATGTATTTATGATATGTTAATGCGGATAGAATTATAAGCTGTTTCAATATGAAAATTCCTTCATTATATTCTCTACTGCGTACAAAAAATTAAATTATTCATTCCGATTTTAATCTTCCTTCATGGAAAGGAATAATAATAATACCGTACTGCTTGCTACTCTAAATTTCAGCGAAATCTTCCATGAAAGGAGAATAAATTCTTCCTTTGGAATTATCCAGGGATTCTGCAGACACACTAAGATCTTTTGTGGACTATAGTCGACTGAAAGAGCCATGAGAGGTTCGTTTATACCAATGAAATAGGAAGGATTTGACTTGATGGCGAAATATAATCTCGCTAAGGGCTTAACACCGTGGCACAGTGGTCCCAAACGGAAATCTAGCCGGACAAAAGTCGAAAATGCAACAACAATGAATTCGGTTGACAGTTGCACATTCAATACCTGGATAAGTCCGTAACATGAGACCGTGCTTATTGGAGATAACAATACACGGTATGGCGGGGAGGGTGCGGGCAAAGTTGAAAATGGCCAGAGGGTGGTTTCGACCCGAGCAGAATAATCAGAACTAACATACTTAGTGCACAATAATTATACGGGCTATAGAAGTAATGATTATTTTACGTTGAAATCATCATTAGGAGACTGACTTAAGCTTAGAGTTATATATATGACGTGTACATTATGTGTGCAATATGATAAGTTATGGTAACATATATATTTTTATGCAGCATATCAAGATATTAGAATGCCAAGTTTGACCTCCGACGTTATCCATCGAGATTTATATACGTTACATCTTTAGTCTATGTATTGTGACTATACGTGTTTGCCGCTTCCTGCCGCTTTTCATGTTTTTCGTCGTTTCAGATATTGTTACCCACCCAGGAAGATTGGACATATCACATTATGAATTGTTTGAAACCTGGTGTAGCGAATCGGAGAGTACCAATAGAAACACTAGTGTATATAGATATGTGGAGCAACAACTAGGCCTACAAATAAATAGAGAGACCAGTGGGAAAGAGCTACCATCGAGTATCAGAAAACGCTACGATACATTTTGTGCTCACGTCAAGTCAAAATGGGTACAGGCCAATAGATGCAAGAAGACATTTGTCAGGGAAAATGGTGCATGGTTACAGAAGGTATTCGTTATTGAATCACAGTTGTACCATTACCCTCATCTCCGCTGCATCGCGTTTTCCTTGTGCACGAAAGCTGGTTCCTGCTGCGTACGATAATTCTTCGGGTGTATATTTTTCAGTCAACGCCGCTACACGTCTTCTTTTCGCTTTGTTGCTGCTTAGAGTAAACCGTTTCCTTGGGCGTCCCAATGCCACATTTTCCGAATCGTGGGACACTGGTGAGGGTAATTGTGCAATTGTGGGTTCAATCACGAATATCTTCTGTAACCATGCACCATTTTTCCTGACAAATGTTTTCTTGCACCTATTGGCCTGTACCCACTTTGCCTTGACGTGAGCACAAAATGTATCGTAGCGTTTTCTGATACTCGATGGTAGCTCTTTCCCACTGGTCTCTCTATTTATTTGTAGGCCTAGTTGTTGCTCCACATATCTATATACACTAGTGTTTCTATTGGCACTCTCCGATTCGCTACACCAGGCTTCAAACAATTCATAATGTGATATGTCCAATCTTCCTGGGTGGGTGACAATATCTGAAACGACGAAAAACATGAAAAGCGGCAGGAAGCGGCAGACACGTATAGTCACAATACATAGACTAAAGATGCACTTACACATACGTATATAAATCTCGATGGATAACGTCGGAGGTCAAACTCGGCATTCTAATATCTTGATATGCTGCATAAAAATATATACTGTATGTTACCATAACTTATCATATTGCACACATAATGTACACGTCATATACATAACTCTAAGCTTAAGTCAATCTCCTAATGATGATTTCAAAGTAAAATAATCATTACTTCTATAGCCCGTATAATTATTATGCACTAAGTATGTTAGTTCTGATGATTTTGCTCGACTCGAAACCACCCTCTGGCCATTTTCAACTTTGCCCGCACCCTCCCCGCCATAACGTGTATTGTTATCTCTCAATAAGCAAGGTCTCATGTTACGGACTTATCCAGGTATTGAATGTGCAACTGTCAACCGAATTCATTGTTGTTGCATTTTCGACTTTTGTCCGGCTAGATTTCAGTTTGGGACCACTGTGCGTGGGTGCGTTTAATTAGCAGCCTGGCCGTGGGCAATTGTGTTTAATTAGCAGATAACAGGCCGCGCCACAGTCTGGCTGTGGGCTGACTAGAAGTAGGACATGCAGCTCGTTTTTGGCGGGATGCAGAAGAAGCTGGCGAGAATCAGCTGTTGCCAACCACACTATAATTATTGGGTTGTATGATAATTTGGATTCAAGTATACAACGTATTATTTGTTTGTATATGGGTTGCTATAGAACAATTGAAATTTTCTGTTAATTAAAAATAATAAGAATTATTTAATAGGTATAGGGAAAAAAGTGTGTAGAACACTTAATACGTCACGATGACGGTTCACACTAACAAGATGTACGAATCATTAACTTGTTTTGTGTTGTGTTAGTATGGTTATAGTTCAGGAGATGGCTCAAGTTGATAACAATGTTTTCTGAAAAGTCAGTCCGAAAGATAATACATTAACTATATCGATATTAAGTTTCAAAAACGTAAGTTGCTTTAAGAACTTCAGTGGAGGATATTTTCTCGTGCTCTGAGCATGAGATAGTATTTTCCATGCGAGGAAACCGTTATCTTGAAAGAAAACGCTATATACAAGGAACAAGTATAATCTTGTAATTAATTTGAGTACCACGTAACTATCGGCCTTGTGTGTGTCATAGAGAACCCTGTTTACAAGTGATTAAAATGACTTGAGTACTCTGTCCAACTATAACATGCGTATACTGAGGAGGGACAGATATATTAACTCTCCATATACGCGGTATACAATAGCCTGAACAATTAGTAAATCTAGAATGTGTCTTCTTAACTATAACTCATGTGCACCGGAGAGGAGCCTATATCATTACGGTAGTTCTAGATATTAGCTGCTTCTGTTGTACGGCGTTCAATATACACCAAATGCTGCTTTCATTAATTCGAATACGTAGCATGCATAATGTGATGTAAAATCAAGGATTGATAGGAGTGCTGCTAAAACACATACGTTCTCCTACATTATATCCTTGCACTCATATCACTCCCTTGGTTTTGCATCACATTCCAAAACGATCAAAGTAATAGTATTTAAAGTATCTTCAAACACAGTCTGACAGGAGTAGCTAATAAAGAGAACAAATCCTCTTGTATTTATAGACAGAGGCTCTATGAATTTACAACTCTCACTGCTTTCTTGACTGTGCCTATTTTAACTATTAGGGCTGATTTTCATTCAATCTTTCGTTGCTTGCGATTTGGGTGAGTAGCTAATTGAAACACGTGTTTTATAGCGTGTTGTGTTGTACGGTAAGTGTGTCACGTATTTTAATTGGCTATTCATCCAAATCGCACGCAAAGCAAGCAACGTAAGCTTTCATGAAATACAGCCCTTACAAGAAAGCACGCAATAAAATACGTGTTTCAATTGGCTAGCCATCCTAATCTTAAGCAACACAAGTGGGCTTGAAAATGAGCTTTTACCCATGTGTGTCCAGCAGGCATAGTATCATGGCTATTATTTAAATATACAGGCTAGAAATATAGCTTATCAAAAACAACTACATTCTGAGAAAATTTTCCCCCCTCCCTGGAAATTGTACAAATCGGAAACTGCTAAATTCACGAAACCGTTAAAGAGAAGGTTATCTACATTTCACCTCTATTTCATGCAGTACTCACAATTCTAATGTGGCGGTAGTCATACAAAATATAAAATCAACCACTCTCGGTCATGTTCAACGAAGAAGGTAATCAACATTTACAATTTCTATGAGTATTTTTATTCAATTGGTCGGCAACGCTGATTCAACCAGATATCCGCTGTCTTGCTTTGACTCGTCAACGAATATTGTTTAATTACACACAGGGCAGGCCAGTAGTCAGGTCATGGGCCGGGCAACAAATTTAACGCACCCTTTGATTCCACGACTAGTATATCCATCAGTGTTGCCAGATTATTTTCTTCATTCTGCCTTGGTCTTTGCTCAATACGA
>JAGDQP010020778.1:0-32725 GCA_022664845.1 Lepisma saccharinum | reverse complement strand
TATATATATATATATATATATTAACACGCTAGCGGCCATAATTTTGAAGATATTTGAACCAAATTTTTATATGTTGTTTCTAGGCTTAATAGCTCGGTTAAGTTCGTTAATTAGCAAAATCGGTCGCCATCTTGGATCCAAAATGGCCGCCGAACCCATTGTTGTATAGAATACACAGCCTAAACCGCTGGGGCTATTGAAATCAAATTTAACATAAAGGTACAACATCACCTTTTAATTATGAAAATGTTACCTAATGAGTTCAAAGACGCCATCTTGGATCCAAAATGGCGGACCTAAAAATCCATTTTCCACACCGTTTGAGCTAGAGATACGAAATTTGGCATAAAGGTGCATTATGACGAGTAGCATAGGGAAATATCACAACATTTGAAAAAAATCGCCATCTTGGATCCAAAATGACCGCCCAAAATCCCATTTTGCACACCGTTTGAGCTGGATAAATGAAATTTTACTTGAAGTTGTACTATCACAAGTAGGTCACGATAAAATAAGAAAACTTTCAAAAAGTCGTCAACTTGGATCCAAAATGGCAGCCCCAAAAACCCAATTTCCAAATCATTGAAGGTAGAGAAACGAAATGACCAAGAGTAGGTTACAATAAATGGGGCAAATCTTCCCTTTGAGGGCGCAGCCAACCGTGGGAGGGTGAAGATGTACTCCGTGGTGGTGTAGTGCTGCGGGGATATTTTGGTTAAGATAAAGGAGGCGCATCCTCTCAAAAGCACTGAAGTTGGGGGGCGAGCCCCGGCTCCCAGCGAAACTTCGAAATCTACCTCAGCCTGTAGGCCTACCGAAAGGGATTTTTTTTAGGGGAGAAGGTTTCAAATCCTTGACAGTAATATGCTGCCTAAGCTCTAGGATCGGTGAAACATGTGAGTCTTTAACTACAATCATCCTGTAGTCGTATATATACGTGTACGTGTGTGTGAAAGAGAAAGAGAGAGTGAGTGAGTGAGAGAAAGTATGTATGTATCTCTAATGCAACTTTTAATTTAATTTTTACAAAATATTGATTTTAAGTATCAAAGGTGTAAGTAGTTAATGATTTTCAGTTCAGTCTATTTGATCAACGAATTGAATACAGCAATCATTTCAGTGGAATCGCTAGTACATTCATTTATGTTTCATTGTTCTATGAGTGAAACGTTGTGTGAAACCAAGCCATTTAAATGAATAATGATTTACTCAATAGGAACAACATACTTTATTAATTATAGTTGAGCATTATATTATCTGACAACATAAAAGAAGTTTATTTTTAGCTCCAGTAAAATGAGCTTTACTGATTTACTGGGAATCGAATAATACATTTATTGTGACGAATTTCAATGGTTAATTATGGCAAAATAATACAGTTAACTCACGCAGTATAGTTATATAGACAAGATATAAGCACATATATATGAAAAATAAAACTTTCTATAAATACATAAAACTATTTGAAGAGCTCTATATAGAACACAAAGTTAGTCATTTGGGAGAAGAAGAGCAACCTTAAAGAAAATTCTAACATAACATTAAAATAATCAAAGCCAAGCTGAAATAGATCTGAATATAGGTACATTCATATGTGGGGGAAGGTTCAATGTTCCTGGACGTCCTTGTCCAGTATACACCAGAAAATGTGTGTTCAACGTAATGGAGGACACTTACCAAACGTAATCTTTAGAAACTAACGCTTAAGATTAGTTCTCCATGAAAAACAATGTATGTATGTTATGCTTACCTGAAAAGTTTTGTTACTTTAAAAACCGTTAGGTATATTGGGCTCCCTCTGTAGACGGTTGTACAAAATGATTATAAACATAATTACATCAACAAAGGAGATTCATACATCTTGGTAAATGACGTTATTTGAGGGGTAACCAGTGATTGAAGTGGGGAGAAGGATCGCGGGAAAAGACTTCTTTTAATTTTGGAATTAGCATTTCCTTACCTTCTGATTGGCCTTCACTTTCAAGAGCCAATCACCACTACTAGGTGCAAGCGTATCCTTACCTTTTTCTAACCCACTTCGAGCACTGGAGATAACCTTTCGAAGAGCTTAACTTGCTTCATATTTCAAAGATGTGTGTTCACATTTACAACCACACCTTCATTTCTCGTTTATTCTTTCGTTACATTAGCGAATCTATATCTGTTGGATGGGCAGTTATGAACTTTTGGTAAATTAACTATTTTATAGACATACAGTACTTAAAAAAACACAATCATTTTGGCCTAATCATATGTATTTTATGTTCTTTCTTTTGTTACTTGTTATTCTAGTTTTTTTCCTTTAGACATGGGCGGGGTTGGCAAGATGGTGGCGAACTAGAAGAAAGTTGCTAAATCTCCTGTGCATTTTTTACAATATTCTGAAGTATTTTCGACCTTTCCTTCAAGAAAGTTTACTCAGTAGTGTTATAAAGTGTTGCAGTGTTTTATATAACAGTTTTACATCATGAAAATGCAAAATTTAACTGTGATAACAACATCAAATGCGACAGTGACAAGAGAGTTAAAAGTGACTGACAGCTATGGCGGACAGAAACCATAGCAACCAATAAATAACTGGCCTTAAAACATCGATTATTAAGACTGTTAGACTGCTAAACTGTATTATATTATAAATATTATTATAAAACAGCAATTAATAAAACGAACGCGCAATGGATGGGAATAATTAGCCATTTCCGCGCTAGATTACAAAATACGAATACCTTTAGACATGGTCGATGTTAGTCGTACAAATGGTTGGAGATCTACATCTTTTGTATACATGATATGTGAAATGACCATCTGAAGAATTAGGACTATATGAATGTAATACTGCAGAAGTTATTGCAGACAAGTGTCTTTACATATGTGGCTAATGTAAATTGTATCTGTAGGGAATTGAGATGCTGTCTATGGCCGTTGTTGATATTGTTGTTCATTATTACATGTCGTGGTATATACTCTTGATGGATGTCTAAAAGGCATTGAATATTCACTTCAGCTTCCTATTTGGATGACAATAAAGTTGGATGAAATTTAGATACTACCCAGGATACCGGTATCTTTTATTAATAGTTGATTATATTGGAATACGTTTACTGCGGGCTAAGCATACTTTCTTAGTAGTTAATATTGCGAACTCTAGTATACAAAATAATTATAACAGTATCCACCGTTAGCATGACAGCGATTTGGTGCGTTCGCAAATAATGAAGTAAACAATCGTCACATAGGTAGGTGAAGTTTAGGCTTTAACATAGAGAATGTCATGAATTTCATTGTGTTTCATAATACGCCCTGGAATATTCTGTCAATTAACTTCGGAAACTAAAAGATAAAAACAATTACTTAAATCTTTAATATCTGTATAACTCTTAGAAACAATTAATGAATGGTTTTGGCAGAATCTAGACCTTCTAGATAGTATATAAGTACGCACCCGATAAGTCATTTAGCTCTGTTTTGCACTAAAACACCTTTGATATCACTGATCATTACAGTAATTAATCTCTTCTGTGTGTCCCAATTGAGTATTGCAGTTCAGATAATTAGATCGCTAAATCAGATCGGTGCGACTAGTTTTGAATTTACGAATTTAATTTTTAAGGCCTTTAGACAACTTTGACTCAAGCCGGAAGGATGATGGTGAGATGATTGGTTGAATAAAGAACGTGGAGGGAAATGGGAGAACACCGAGAAAACCCACGCACACGGCGTTTGTACACCACAAAGCCACGAGCAGGGATCGAACCGACAACCCGAACCACCACGAGTGAGGGCTCTACTACGCTCTGATTAGTTTCGAGTATGCATAGTTTGCTCTTGTGGTTAAAACCAACCTAGAGAGGATCTTGAGATTCTATGGTATAGAATTCCATCTCATTAACTATGCAAATCATGCCTGCTATCTTCTTTCGTACTATACAGTTTTAAGGATAGTTTAAGATTAGGATACCACATTATGACTGCATGAAATCTTCAAGACATTGAATTTTTTTACTCTTTCCTCATGTAGCGTATAATCTTTTTGTTCATGCAGTTTTGCTTTAAATATTGCTATCTCGTTCTTACATTAGCAGTACCTTCTATTCTGAATACCTACCAAGGATAGAAGACTTTAGTATACTAATCACGTTCTAAAAGAGAATAAAAAAAGATAGGAGACAAGTTTGAAGTGAAAGAAGCGTGCAACGGTATATCACAGCATTGCAGGGTCAAGAGTTTCTCTCTTTCTGCAAGTGAATGAAGCTTGAACAGCAGAAGATTCTTCATCTACGTAAGTTAATGGGTCGCAAGCTTGGCTCCATGTCGAAACTGAATATCGTTCGCCTCAGAAACCATTGCTGTTACCGCCAGAGCTGAAACCGGGCGGTGACTTGGCCTGACCCGAACATAGGTGACCCGGCCCGTAGCTTGACCTGAATGACCCGGTCTGGGGGTCCATTTTCGGCGTCGTATTTACCGTGCTCTGGGCGTAACACTGCCGGCTCCGACCATTCCTGAAAGAAACGCTGTTTAAACGCAAGGAAATAATTGAAGACATGAATTGAAAAACATTCCCAAGTCTACCGGAGTATATTTTTCAGGAGGAACGAAAAACAGTCCAAGGTCTTCGTATGTTATCCTATTCAGCGGAAATTATTTTGTATTAAAAAAGGGTTTTTGTGGTGGGATTAGGATGTAATATTTATGCAAGTGGATAACCCTTGGAACTTAGATACTGACGAACAGATAAATAATGAAAATACGAGAAAAGTAGACTTGGGATGTTTTTCAATTCAGGTCTTCAACTGAAAACTCGGCTTTTCCCTACAGATCACCGGATCCCAAGCATAGACCCGGTTCAAAATTTGTCCCAAATAACCCGCTGTTCTTGGTGATTTTCCGTCAGTTTAGGCGGTACTCAGTTTTCCTTTCCTTTCACTGACTCTGTTTCTGAAAATAATCTGAAATAGCAGAACTGAAAAAACTATCGGATAAGTTCCATGAGGATTGTGTGTGGATTTGTTTCCACACGTCTTTGAAGCGTCGTTATGTACCTTTGGCCCGCGTCCTCTACCTCTTTTGCATGGTGATTTTGATCAGCTGCAAAACGATCAGTGATGTACTGTCCGCTATGAAGTTGATTCTACGTCCAGTAGTCTCACCCCATTAGCACGTAGCCTCTCCCCACCTGCAGCTACACTTCATATGACGTGAAAGTAGGGTTGTTCGGTATTAAGATTTTCATATTGACTTTCGGTATGCTTTGGATACCGACAATTATTGATATACCGAAATACCAAACGATATTGATCAATATACCGAAATACCGAGTAATATTGAAATGGCCAACAATATCAAAACACAGAAAAACAATGATATGGAAGTTATCATGGACGTATGTATTTAGGGGGGCCCCACCCAAAATTCCGGTTAATATGCGAAAAAATATAATTTTAGGCGTAAATATTTATATTTAGGGTTGTAATTCCTTTTTTCAAAAGAACGTTGTGTTAGGTAAACATTGAAATTAATACAGAAAAATTGACAACCGCCGCGACTGGCACTCGAACCCGGAATCTTCCAGTTCCCGGCTGAGTATGCTGTCCATTACACCACCGCGGCACGTCAATTCTCTGTATGTATAGACTCCTTCTTACTCCTTAACAATCTTCCAGCCCGAGTAGATTTCAAGATTCTTTTTGAGGAATTTGTTCTGCAACTGTACAGTCCGAAATAATAGATGTAATTCCTTTTTCCACAAGAGCCTTGTGTTAGGTAAACATTGAAGTTAATACAGAAAAATTGACAACCACCCGGTCGGCAGCAAATGGGTGCAAATGTCAGTCTTTCAACCCTGCCAGTGTAATAATATAGTATATATTTACACGAGAGATAAGCAATGAAATGTTGGCGATCTCCAATAAGAAAAAAAGAAGAAGAAACGAGATTGACATGAGAAAGAAGAAGTTGATTATTCATATTACAGAATACTAAACTGATACTAAACATTAAAGCATTTACATTGACGCACAGACTCATTTCGAAATCAAGAAAGAGCGCATATTGATAAATTGTTGTGCTGTAATCACAATTTGAATTTAAATACTTTGAATTTAATTTTCAAGGCCTTTAGGCATCTCACGCTCAGACTTGATGGATAATGATGGAATGAAGAAAGTGGGAGGAAACTGGAGAACCCCGAGAAAACCCACGCACACGGTGTTTGTTCACCACGAAACCCAAATAGCACGAGGAGGGTTTGAATCGACTAACCCAAGCGCCAGTGGTGAGCGCTCTAACCACTGATCCACTGGAGTCAGCTCTAATCAGATAATGTTTGGGCCTTTTCCGATAATGATAACACAATTGATGTAGCTTCGTCGACTTCCCGTGGAGTCAATTAACAAAGTCAATAAAGCAACGGCAGTTTTGAGGATGGGATAAAAGCCAGCAGCAAAATGCATTTCAGCAATGTTTTGATGTAATTCGAAAACTGTTGAGTAGGGATGGCCAGATCCGGATCCAGATATGCGAAACTCGGATCTTCGGGGTTTGGGATATCCGGTCCAATGAATTAGTCCGATTTCGGTCGCAGATTCAAAGACCAAGAATCGGATTTCGTTATTATGATGCATATAAAACAGCGATGCCAGGATGGTAATGGGAAGGCCCTGGCCAATACCTTCCGCATTCTCTGCTTTTCTCATCCCGCCAAAGAAAGAAGAGAGAGAAAATTGATTGAAGTGAGAGCCAAAGAAAGAAAGAAAAAAGAAAGAAGAGAGAGAGAGAGAGAATTTATTTTTTTAATATTATTTATGGCCGTTAGACATCTAAGTCTCAAGCAGGGATAGGGGAGAGGAAATGATTGGGGAAGGTGTCGGTACCAGGGCCTATGTTCAAGGTGCCACTAAGGTATTTGCCTGGTGTGACAGGAAAAATCGTGGAAAAACCTGTCAGGATGGTTGACAGCTGGGATCGAACCCACGACCTCCCGAATCCCTACGCCAACGCTCTACTACTGAGCTACGGCTGCTCGGTGAGAGACAGGGAGCTCTTTGACTCTCTCTCTCCCTTTTGTTCTTCCTCCTCTTCCGGAGAAAGAGGGGGAGAGACGGGGAGAGAAGAGAAAGAGAGAGTGAGAAAGAGAGGGGGAGGTCGGGACGAGCTAGGCAGAGCATGGGGAAGGAATATACCAGGGCCTTTTATAATTTACCATAAATAAAGCCAATTTAATTCAATATATCTGAAACTCGAAAAATATATTTTATAGAGATAGTTGTGTAGTTGATTGTTATTGTTTTTGTCCAAAGTTAGCTGATAGGGACATTTTTAGCGTCCTTTATTTTCTCTAAATTACATGCTTAATTTTCAAAAGCAAATTAGGCAATCTGGAAAGGGAGTTCCGTATTTTATTTACCTCGTTGCATGCTTAAAAGGGGAAGGGAGAAGCACATGTTTTATTGTTCTTTCCTTTCAACAGCGCAATATTTATTGCATGTGACTGACAACCACGTCACAAAGCAAAGGGTAGTCACTTTTGGCGATGGAGGAGAGGGGTTTCAAGGGACAAGCAGGTGCTGTCGATTATTTGTTTCCTTTTGTCACTCCAATATATATATATATATATATATATATATATATATATATATATATATAACAGACTGGTTTCAATGGCACTACTCTTGCAATTCATGTATAACTTAGCAATTTCTTCTCTCTTTCTATGATTCAATTTTCCTTCTCTTCCCTCACAATACTCCAAAATGAAAAGTAAAAGGACATCGTAAAACCGAAAAAATCCCCCAAAATACGTATGAATTAGGAAATACTATGATGATGTGTCAATGTCCCAGATATGCGAATATCCGAAACTCGGATCCAGACATCTGGATCCGGATATTCGCGGATCCGGATATTCGCCGTTCCGGATATGCAATATCTGGATCTGTTTGGTCATCCCTACTCCCCAATCAACACTAGAATGATTGTTATTATAGCACAGTACGTCAAGTTTTGGAGCGAGTCTATGCTTGGGACCCGGCCTGAACCGGTGACCCTATTTAGGTATCGTCAATCAGAAGAGAAAGTAGAGTATTTGATTATTTCATCGCGTCTGAGGAGGGACCGAGACCGGAAGTGTTACCCCCAGAGCACGACAATTACGAAACTGGAGCTCATTAAGTTCTCAAACTAGGTCAATCGGGTCAAGTTTTACACCGGATCACTAGAACTGACCTGGTTTCAGGTCTGCCATGCTACATCCACTATATAAGTAATTATTATTATTATTATTTAGAATTTCAGAGGCATTCAGTATTAACAATATACCGATATTGTTAGGTATGTTAATACTGTTCGGTATATCGATATTTCGGTATTTCAATATTATCAGTATTTCGGTATGGGTGATACCTAATTTTCGGTATTTCAAAATACCGATACCGATTTCGGTATATCGATATTTTTGGCAGCCCTAGCATATGGGAGCTTTTATATATCGAAACATCTAACAGTATCTTAAATGAAAAGAATTTATGTAAGAAGGTCTAAGCGAATTGAGTTTTGGAAACATAGCCATTTGTAGTCATATCAGATGTTAATTTTGTTTTGGAATTGGATAAATACTAATGAGACAAAACAGGTAATGTCGTCTAGTTATAATGATGAAATACTTCAGAGCAGAAAGTGTTTTGCAATAAATAAGTTATATTATTTTGGTCATGGTTAAGTTCCCCTGCATACTAAATATAATGCTTGTAAAATCCAGAACTAACGTAATGGATAAACTCGGCCTTGGCGACTATTTTATGATTTGGTTCGGTTTCTATTTGTGTGTAAAGGCTATAATCAGAATAACAGCTACAAATAGAACCTTACTTAATGGTAATTAATATTCTTTAAAGAAACGAAAAGGGAATATTAGTTACAATAGCAAAGAAAATATAGTTAATGATTTCAATTGCTGCTATATTTAAACGTTTAGTCACATTGAAAATAACAATGTATACTACACAACATAACCTAATCAACTGAGTATTACGTATGGTAACTGAAATCTTTCCTTATGACGATATCCTTAGTAACTTCCTTTCCGTTTCTTCTTGGATATTTACACTAAATACTAAATAGATCCCTGTAAGAGAATGGAATGCTTTGGCATGCAAAAGATCTACATTCTAAGTGGTTCACATATCAGCTCTGCTCAAAATTGGGGAAGCTAATCTTCCCCACTTCTAACGTAATAGCCGACATTACGCAACAGATGGTATAGCACCTGGACATCTTTTTTTAATCACATCCCTGATTACGTGATTAGGTGAAGGAGTTTGCATTTATTAGGTTGAAATTTATAACCCCTTAATTTTTACGAATCAAGTTTTATTAAGTTTTACGATCTTCAAATGGCTGCGTCAGAATGTGTCTATACTTAAAGCTTAAAAAAATGATAGAGTTTTATTTTTGACAGGCCAAGTGTAAATAGGTCGCTTGGTAATGATCACGAGAAAACAAGATAACCTTAAAGGCGCAGAGCACTCTTTAGTAACATTATCTATTATTTAAAATAAAAAAAACTTTTAAAAATGAAGTAGATGTTGTTTACCTTGCTTTAGGAAGATCTAAAGGCTGTGAAAAACCAAAGACAAGGCTAAAATTTACTATCTGATAGAAACTGATACTGTACATTCAGTAGTTTTCGCAATTGAAACAAAATATTACTGAAAGCAGTTTCGTAGCTGGCTTCTTCGGCGAAGCAACAGCAACTCTGTTTTCATTATCAGGAGAGGTTCAAACAATACCTGATTAGACCACAATCATTTATCAAGATGTGTGCTCTTTTTTTTTATTATTATTATTTCGAAATAAGTCTGCGCGTTAATGTAAATGGTTCTTCTGCTTTAATGTTTACCAGTGTGGTATTCTGTAATATGACTCCTCAATTGTTTTTTTTTCTGATATCAACCATTTTCTTTTTGGGTATAATTTGAGATCGCCAACGTTTCCTTGCTTATTTCTCGTCTAAATATACACTATATTATTCGGTTAAAAGGTTTACCTTTGCACCCATTTGCTACTCCCCCATTTGTCTCCTTCTTCGTTCTGTTTCGATGCCTCGTTTCAAATACATGATTTAAAAGACATATTTAAAGAATGGGTGGACTGCACTGTTGAAGCGCAATTACGGAACATGTGACCCGGTAATCCTCGGTTTGGGAAGGTGAAAAAGAAACCCGCAAGACCAGTACAGTTGTTACGGATCACTTGTTCTCGCAGGCGAACGAACAGTTGTGGATTTACGTGGGAAAAGTAGTTTGGGACTATTTTCACGAAAAAGGACAATATAGACGGAGATACTGCAGACTTTAAGAAATTGTTTCCTGGCTACGCAAGGGGTGAAATACTCCACTGAATCTATCTCACTGCTTATAAGGGGCCGCGGTGGCTCAGAGGTAGAGAGCTCACTTCTCTGGTGCATGGATTTCCCGGTTGGATCCCGGTTCGTGTCATGTGTTTTGTTCTGGATAAATACAATGTGCGTGGGTTCTCTCGGGATTGTCCCGTTTCCTTCTACTTTCTTCTATTCTTAATTCCATCAATTTTTGTATTCATTCATTCAACTGTTCTGAGCCAAAGTTGCCTAAAGGCCAAAAAATACATTCTTATGCAATGCTTATAAATTAACACTAACGCCCGATTGCAAAGACGTAGACGTAATGGTTCCAGGCTAAAGTTTTGCATTCCAAATTAACACCGAGCCGCCGTAGCTCAGTGGTAGAGCTATGGCGTTGCATTTAGGAGGTCGTGGGTTCGATCCCAGCGGCCGACCATCCAAACTGAGGTTTTTCCAGGGTTTTCCCTGTCACACCAGGCAACTGCCGGAATAGCACCTTCAACCTGGACGACACCTACCCGAATCCTTTCCCCTCCCCCATCCCGGCCTGAGCTTTAGGTGCCTAAAGGCCATAGATAAATATCAAATTTAATTCGAAATTAATGTTTCAACTTAAGCCTACCTTAGACTAAGTCTAAACTCCGTCTTTGCAATCGGTCCTAAGTGTTCAGAGAGTTGTTTGACGTTAAATTTTGGATCTCCAATCAACACTAGAATGAATGTGCTTATGGTCAAGTTTTGGACCATGTCTATGCTTGGGACCCGGTGACCCGATTTAGGTCTCCTCACACGGAAGACAAAGTAGAGCATTTGATTATTTCCTTGCGTTTGAGGTGTGACCGGGACAGGAGATGTTACCCCCAGAGCACGAAAAGCACCAAACTGGAGCTCATTAAATTGTGAAACCAGGTCAAGTTTAAGAAAGAATCACCTATTCCGGGTCAGGTCGGGTCACCAAAACTGACCTAGTTCAGCTCTTCTTTTGAATTGAATTTTGTTTATAGCCTTTAGGCATCTAAGGCTCATGCCGTTATAGGGGAGGGGAATGGATTGGAGAAGGTGTCAGCCAGGAGCTAGATTGAAGGCACCATCCATTTGTCTGGTGTGACTGTAGAAAAAACCTGGAAAATCCTCAGTCAGGATGGTCGGCCCCTGGGATTGAACCCACGATCTCCCGGATGCTACGCCAACGCTCTACCACTGAGCTACGGCGTCTCAGCTCTGTCATGCTACTTCCTCTATGTAAGATATTAGTATTTATTTTTTAAGAATTATAGAATAAATCGGTATTTCAATATTCCTATACTGTTCGGTATACTGTTATTTCGGTATTATCGATATTTCGGTATTATCGATATTTTCGGTATATCGATATTCCGGTATGGGTGATACCGAATTTTCGGTATTCCAAAATACCGATCGTTAATTTGAATTTGAATTTATTTATGGTGTTTTGACGTCTTTGGCTCAGGCCGAAGTTAGTGTTAAGGGAGAGTCCTGTACAATCATACCAAGCTGGAAGCATATTGGTCGAACCGTGTTTTATGATCTCATTATAAGTTTAAATAATTGAATCTCGTCACCATGGAAACGTGTGTTAAACTGAAAGTTCTAAAGCAAAAGAGAAGTGGAGGATTGTCCGTTCTATCACCATATCAAGTTTCAACGGAATACGTCTATTCTTTCTTACGCAATTGATTCAAAGCATGCTTGGGTCAAAGTATCGTTACCATGATAACCTACCTCCGATGAAAATGGGAAATTATTTACATCACTCATCAGCCTGAGTACAATGACTGTTCCAAATTTTGTGAAGTTCCGTTAAATCCTCTATTAATAGTTCGCGTACAACGGAATGTAGTTTCGGGGATATAGGAGTTTAGCTCGCTAACATTCACTTCCCCTCAATAAAAGAGGACAACTTTACTATCTTTAAAAACGTGTAAACAATTTTGATATAACTAGAGTGGGAGGATGTGTTATGATTAGCATACACTGTAAGAAACTACATTGTTCCAACTCGCTTGCTTTACCTTAAAGCTTGACATCAGTGTTTCTTTCAGGAAATGTGTTCTGGGGGGTATTTTAGATCTTTAGAGGAAGTAAAAGGGAGAAAGGGGGCAATTCTAGTAGAATAATGATGAACCCTTGTTGGTACAAAATTTGTTGTATTTAATTGGGGTGATTGATTCAGTCAGGAGGGGTAATTCCCGGTCATCCCTCTGAAAGAAAAGCTGCTTTACATTCAATGTTCAAGTTTGATTTTCTCGATATTTATTCTTATGTACATAATACAAGGTTTGACAATAAAGTTCCAGGAGTGCTGCTCTAATTCTGTCAATATGAATGAGAAAAATATGTTGTACGTGTCAAATTATAACTAGGTCTTTCCTCTCTTGCAGGACATGGGAAGATCTGCCCAGATCTGAAGATTGGTAATCAAAGGCATCCTGCCTCCCGTTGTCATGGATTTCCATGTGGAACAGAGTGAACATCGACAGCTGCAAGGCGTTTATGAAAGCCGTACACTCGACCCCATTAATGCTGGATCGCATTGTAACAGGCGATGAGGTGCATCAAGGTCACCAACTCTCAAGAAGGTGCGCCTCCAGAAGTCGAAAATCAAGGTAATGTTGATCACATTTTTCGACAGCAGTGGCATCATTTATCAGGAGGGACTTCCTGAAAGTACAACAATTAACAGTATTACAACAAATGACTTTAAAAGCAGTTTTGAATATCTGGCCAAGCGATCAATATTATGCATCGAAAAGAAAATGAATTTCTCTAAAAAAAAAAAAACATGGTCTCAGTTTGCTCCAGCCCTTTTAACTTTCCTCATGCTAATAGCAGTCCTGGAACTTTATTGTCAAACCTTGTATATGTGTGTGTTATATTTGTAGATTCATTGATTGAATTCCTAACATCTTAAACGAGATTCTAAGCTTTACGAAACGAGACGAGACGTATAGTTTTATTAAATTGCTCTCCCAACTACTCGTGTTAGGTCGTTTAATGGACCACAAGAGGTTTCTAACCTAAGGGCAGAAAGCTACCGTATTATTCATTCGCCCAAATAAGGCACATTCGTAATTCATGCCTATGCCAACAGTACAGAATAATCTGTGAGCCAATTTGACTAGCAATAATCAAATTTACTAATAATTAGATGAGTAACTTTCAGTTTTACTTCTTGGGATCTACAGATTGGAATGAAATTAATTAGCAAAATACAGCTTCTGTAACTCACGCTAATGCTTCCATGTCTATATCGTATCTAAATTGGAATTATCGTAGCTCAGATTGTAGTGCGTATGACTACGAATCGGGTTGCCCAGGTTCAAATACTCGCCAGAATGCTTGACATTTTTCTTCACTGCTCCCATGTTTGGCACTCTTAGGTGCACTCAGCCTCCTATCAAATTGAGTAGCAGGGTGGGGGTGTCACTGACTTCTTGGGTACCTTGGGAGGGTAAGGCGGTCGAGCTTGCAACTGACCACCTCATTTCGTGTCGTAGGTCAAGAAGATGTAGAGCAATGCACAACGCATGCGTATTACACAGGGGATACTTGGTGAACTAGCCAAAGTACTTTCCCGTTGATGCGGGGTGAGTAAAATAAGTTGGCAACACTAAAAGTCGTACTACTGCAACTACTACAACAACAACAACTACTAATAATAATACAACTGCTACTTTCATTACAACTAATACTACAACTACTAATGCAAGACGATGCTTTAAAACATTAAATCTAAATATCTTTATTTACAACAATCCAAACTTAAATTAAAAAATCTAAACTATTTCTTTCTTTCTGATTGTTGTTTTAAGAAACAAAGTATTTATGGTACTGTTTGTTATAAGCAATGAAATTACAATTTTTATTAATTAGATCGCAGCACATTCACGTCCTGTGATTTAAAATACCTAAAGCACGTGCGCCTGAAACCAAGGAACACGTATGCACAATTTGGTTGAAATCAATGCACGCATATAGATTTTAATCGTGTTCAAACAAACAAACAAACATTAGGTTTAATATTACTGAACGGGTGCCATTTTCGTATTCGTATTTTGTAGTCTAGCGCAGAAATGGCTAATTATTCCCATCCATTGCGCGTTCGTTTTAATAATTGATGTTATAATATTTATAATATAATAGAGTTTTACAGTCTAACAGTCTTAATCATTTTCATTATAATCATCGTCTCAACATTTCTTTAATTCAGTATGTTTGTTTAAATACATAGGGTCTGCATAAAAAGTCTGAAAAGGAAATTAGAAAGCTTTACCAAATCCAAATATTTTAAGCATACAAAAAGTCTTGGACCAAATCTCATGGAGCAAACGTGAAGAGATTAGTTGTTTTAATCTCCCCTCTGCGTTAGTCTTCCTTTCCTTCCCTTCATAGAGATATCAGTCCTTTGTTCTCTCAACATTAACAGAGATTTTCGTTCTGCATACCGACCAGTGTAAAACACTTGTGAATACTAATCATGTCTCTTGCTAGCGCACTTAGTTATGATAAAAGACGATCGTGTTGTCATTAAAGGGGAGACTCTTGGAGATCTTGTTCCTCACTGCAATTAACCACTGATAAATCATGATATAAAAAGCGCGGAGAACCAGTGATAAGGGGACAAAGAAGCCACTCGGAATACATCTCATGAAACAAATTGACTGGGTATGAATTGTAAAGTGATCATATATTTTTTAACTTTATTGAAGACCTCGAGGGCTACCACTGTTACCGGCGCCGAATAATTTTCATTTTAAAGCGATTTCCTATTCAATTTATTAAGACATAACGGCTAGCATGCATTCATCTTTTCCAACGATTACAAGAACTGAATGTCTAAGCGAATGCTACACAATGAATGCAATGTTTTAACAACCTAGTCGAGTCTCGTTATCATGAAAACAGGAAAGGTTTCAACGTTTTAATATTGTTGAACACCGAACAGTACTTCCATCCATTAGTTTGTCGTATTTGATTGCAATCAGTTTAATAATTCTTTCGTAATGCACGATTATGTTTGTAATGATTAAGAATCGTTACCATGGAAATAGCCAATGTTTTACCGGCAATATTCTAATAGGCTTAATTGTGATGTCAAATTTACCTGTAAATTGGTTAAATCATTCCCGAGCAACACTCGAATATGTGTTTAAGTCTCCTTACCACGGCAACGCTAAATGTTCTAACATTTTGATGTGGTTAAAGCCTTAAGTATATGTCTTTACATCAGTATATTAAATTTAGAAGGAATTGGATTAGTTGTTTCTACGTACTTCACGAATATGTGTATAATATGTTAATGTCGTGAACATGGACCCAGTAAAAGTTTTAAGATTTTAATATGGTTAAGCCTTTAAGGGCACTTAACTACATTTATATGTGAAATTTGGCTGAAAACGGCTCACTGAATCCTATGTAATGCTCCAACATATGTTTAGTAATTGTAATTAAGTCTCGTTACTATAGAAACGGTAAATAGTTTAAGATTTTAATGTGGTTTAAGTCTTAAGGGTTGAGCCTTGTACAATAATACCAAGTTTCAATTAAATTGAAACTGTTCTCACGAGATTGAATAACTGAATCTCGTTACCATGGAAACGGTAACAAGTAAAAAGTTCTGCTGTGGTTAAAACATAAAAAGGCTATGTTTTAACCACAGCAATACGTCGTTTGGACGGAATAGGTTCAGCCGTTCTTACGAAATGCATAAAAATGTGTTTTTGTTAAGGAGTATTGTTACCAGGGAAACTATAAATCTTTTCGACAATCTCAAGCTTTATACAGTATTGCACTGTACTGTACCACTACAATTGTGCGGTAAATTGGTAATCATCATCGGTACAGAAACCTCACAGCAGTTTTATTTTTGAAATTGTGCAAAGCGAAGCTACAAAGAGCAGTAGTGAATGTCGCGTAATCTGTTGCGTGGAGACGAAGCAAGCCACCTTAAAAAAAAAATAATCTGCTTTATAACCTAAACATAATTTCATCTAGTCAGTAAACTGTTTAGATTGGGCTAAATTCCATGACATTTTAGAAAGTGCACTTAAATGGGATAGTTTTAACTGTCAAGTACTTGTTTAGCCTGTATCACAAAAAGCCACATGTGTGGAGGGAAACAGGTGAAGAAAAGGCGTCTTGCCCCGAAGGTTGCCCACTACGTAAATGCTTTGACTGTTTTCATTTTTTCAGATAAGATACTCATTTCTTTGAACTATTTTTCTTGGACAGAATATAGTCATACAAGCACATTTCTAATTGGTAATCTACAAACGTACTAAATAGAATTTGAATACCATTTATGACCTTTAGGCAACTATGGCTGAGGCCGGAATAGGAGTGGGGGAGGATATGGAAAAGAAGTCAGACAACGTCTAGTTTCGAAGGCACCATACCAGCATTAACCTTGTGTGACAGAGAATAACCTTGGATATACGTCAGTCAAGATGGCCGCCGCGGGGATCGAACCCAGGACCAACCGAACACGAAGTCAACACTCTACTAACTGAGCCACGGTTACTCGTTACATATATAATAAAATATATATTATACGTTAAAGAACTATTTTTTCATTTCACACAAAACTTACTCATTTCTGCATTAAAATGGTGTATAGACTATTATCACGTAAGGAGATAAATTCTGCTTTCAAGGAGATGTCGTTGAGGTGGACATTGGAACAAATATTTTCTGAATTGAATTTTATTTATGGACTTTAGGCATCTAAGGCTCAGGCCATGATAGGGAAGGGGAAAGGATGCAAAAAGGTGTCAGGGTCTAAGTTGAACGTGCCATCCCAGCATTTGTGTGGTGTGACTAAGGAAAAACTTCAATCATGATGGTCGGCCGCTGACATTGAACCCACGACCTCCCGAATGCTACGTTAACAATCTACCACCGAGCTACGGCGGCTCGGTAAATATTTTCTTAAGTGATTGGAAATATATTTATACTTGTTCATGTATTTTAATCGTATTATAGAAAATGTTGACATGAAGCTTCACATTTTAATTTCACTATTATCGTCATACGAGCGGATGGGAACTACTTCGAGGGTGATGGTGACCATTAGTCCAAAGGTAAGGTTTACAACAGATGGCAGCACCAGTCCCGAAAATTTTGGGTAGCACCTCGTATGTCTTAGTTATGTATTCGACATCTTCCCCCCAAATGAGTGGGCATCTTACACTGATGTAGGTGGGGTAAGATGTGTCTATTTTGATAGGTCATTTTAAAGAATCGTTGTGTCGTTGTGTGAGCATTCAGTATTATCATAACTTGTGCAAAATTTAGCTTTTCTGTTTCTTTCAATCACTGAACAATGGTTCGTAGATCAAAATGTGTGGCATCTTCCCTCAATTCACTATAAGTTTCTGACTGAAAGGATAAAAGTGAATTAGTTGCTGGTTTTCATATATCGACCTCAGTCCTGCTCTTGTATGTCCTTACCTAAAGTGAAATGGGACTGCAACCTTATTCATACTCGTTCACGGCCACTCAAGAAACGGTTCCTAGATCTATTCTCCACCTCAATCTCTTTGCAGTTAACCTCACCGTCCTTCCTGACCCTCATTCTCTCGAAACAACACATTTAGTCTCGAACTCTCCATACCGTCTCTCTCATGTTGTCCAGAGGTTCTTACGAACCCTGCATCTC
This sequence comes from Lepisma saccharinum, assembly GCA_022664845.1. NCBI lineage: Eukaryota > Metazoa > Arthropoda > Insecta > Zygentoma > Lepismatidae > Lepisma > Lepisma saccharinum. Next base: position 14,669 of record JAGDQP010020778.1, on the reverse strand, counting down.
GCAATGTAATCTTACCCTGATTTTCTCAATTGAACCTTGCTTTGGTCCTTTCTCATCGTTACGCTTCAAGTGGGATCTCGTTATTTTTTTATATCTCGAGTGTATGAGAGGTTAGGAAAAATAGGCCCTGTAGTCTGAGTAGAAATCTGGTGAAAAAGAAAATGCTGTTTATATAGGGTGTAAAGAAAAGATGGGAACAAAAAATCTCGATATACAGAGTTTCCAACTTAGAGCCCAAAATCAATTCCTTACAGTAGTAAATATAATGAATGTTTCGCCATCAATCAGAAAAGATACAGTAAATAAAATTGACTTTTCGGAAGGTGAATTTGTTATCAGTACAATGGATTTTAGAAGTTGAAAAGTGATGTCAACCGGATGTTAGTGTTGCAAACCTGGTATATCGTTTATTGTTTCAAATGACACTACGTCTGTTTACTGGGTATGTGATACCGTCTGGTGATCGGTCCTGAAAATCGTTGTTTTCTTGCATGAGAAAGAAAATGTTACTAGACCTTGGTAATATCTCTGTAAAGGCTGGTTTACACAGGGCTAGTAATGGGCCGAGTATTGCTTCCAGTGTACTGTAATGAGGATGTGCATTGTAACTGCTAATACCAGTACGTTTGAACACATAAGTGCTCATGCCAGTACATCTGAGCACATTTGAGACGAGTAACGAGGAAGGATGGTAATACTGACTGCACGCGCTGATCCACTCGCCTGCTACTGGGCCGAGTACTACGCTTTCAATCGAACCACTCTCCTCGCCCAAATACTTGCTGTCTTCTGTGTTTACACAGAGGAAGTACTGGACCCAGTAGTCATTCGCCCGAGTACTCGGCCCATTACTCTCCCTGTGTAAACCAGCCTTAAGGGTTTTAAGAATGTGGAGTGTTTTGCCTTGTTTTTACCTTGTTTTGACCCAAGGGTTCTCTTCCCTAAATTCGTCTCCCTCTTTTGAATAAATATGGCGAATATAGATTTTTTTTGTGTTTAACTTGATATGATATTCACAGTTTGCAACATTGTGTTCAGTGCTTTACATATGATGTTTAGCACCACTAAACGAAACTACATATCCAATAAATTGACCTAGTGCCATTTAAATAAAAACAACAACAACAACAACAAAAAAAACGATATTTCCAACACTGACTACCCCATTGGCAGCAGTATTGTATAATTTTCTCACGCTCGAAGTTTGAAACCCTGTATCTAGAAAATGACACAATTTTCCGATAATATTTACAAATACTTAGTTTGAGGTCTAAAACTATGTCATTTCATTTATAGACAAGGATTTAGAAACACCGTGTATATATAAAAAGGAATACGAGAGGTTAAAAACTGTACAATATTGTCCTTTTGTTTCAAATTTATTTGACTCTAAGGCCAAATTCTCTCTGTATTCCCGGGTCTTTTATCAGCCGTTTGTCAAACCTCACTATTCATTTTGGATTGTACGCTATGGTAGATTTTCCTCTCTTACCACGTGCTTTATCAATGTTTAATTGGAAAGGGGAGCAAGACCTTGTAACCTCCTTTCCTAGTGGCATCACTAGGACCTTTTTCCCATAAAGAAGAGGTTTTGGTGGAACGAATATGTGTGTTTGTCCGTCTGTGTGTGTGTGTGATTGTAAGGCAGTGTGCGTGCATATGATTAGTATTCTCAACACTTACTTCCTAGTCTGTATGCAGAGTGAAAATCTCTGTTAATGTTTAAAAGAAAGAGAAGAGCTGATAGGTCCTTGAGAGAAAACGATAGTCAGAAATGGCTGATCGCCATGAAAATTAACTATTTAATCCTTTTTATGTCTTCTCTGCACGTTTACTGAATATAATCTTCTCTAAGTTATAATATTAACTACACATTCTTTATTTCATACGTAATAGCCTTATTGCTCCGATAGAAGAGTAAACTTTTTGCAAGCTTACCATGTCAAGCGTATAAGCTTGCGTTAAGCTTATCATGTCAAGTCTAAAGCTTGAATCAAGCTTACTAATTGGCACCTAACAAGCTTGTTACAACAAGCGTGAGATAGGCTTGCGATGATACCAGCGGCCAAACAAATCAACACAATAGTTTACCTTCAGCTTGAATGATACTTACATTATCAAGTCAACTTAGTAAAGTTAATTTCAAACTTGAATTAAACTTGTTATACAAATCGTAACTAGAATAAGCGAAAACCAATTCGAAATCAAGCTTGTCATAAGCCTGCTTCCTATGTAGAGTGCTTACCATAAGTTCCTTTGAATTACATATTATGCCATTCTACCATAGTTTTTTTTTATCTGTTGGCTACCTATGTTTCCGTTAATATGTGTGTAATTTAACGTGGCTGGGTATATGGGATATACTTTAAATTAACTAGGACGCATTCATTATTTGCGATGTGTACAGAAATGAGATGAGTAAGCTGTTCACATTTAGAAGAAACCTAATCTTATTACCATGGCAACAGTAAATGTTCCAACAGCCCAGTGTGGTTGAGGCCCTAACGGTATTCCCCTGAATGTGTTTATCAAGTTCCTTTTGGATTCGGTTCAATCTTTTCTTTGTTGTTCGAAATTAAATATTATTACCATGGAAACGGTAAATGATTTAATATTCTAATACGATTCAAGTCTACATGAATCCTAATAATTTTCTTCGATGAAAAAGGCGAACGGATTATTCACCTTTCAGTGTGCAGCCAAAAATGTGGCTAAAGTAATGTCTATCCGCAATAGTCTTTTCACTCTCACAACGCATTTATCAACTCCAACGCTATCAGCTTTATAGACTGTTCTATTTTAATCTCTTCTTAGTCTTGAATATGTTGATTTTATATAAAACATATTAGTTATGAGCAATATTTGTTGAATTGAGGAATAAAACTGGTTTTATAAGACGGAATATGCAAAACAGATAATTCGATTTTTTTTAAAACTCGGTTTTCGTTCTAATCAGGTCTTGGTGAAACCTTTCGGTGGTTTTGGCGCTTTCTTTCAAACCTTGGCGTTAGATATTTTTCTTCAACCTTCAGAGTTGGTGTTTTCTTTTAGATAAGATTTTTCAAACTATTGTTTCCGTTTATCTGTTCGAAACCCGATGTTGAATGCTTTTGCTCAAATCTCCGTGTTTGGGGGTTTGTGTTCAAACTCCGATTTTTGATGTTATTGCTCAAACCTCAGTTTCCAATTTTCTCAATGCCCGATGTTTTCCTGCATTTGTTCCATCTCTCCATTTAGTGTTACTAAAATAGCTTTTCGTACTTTTGTCTGTACAACTCCAATGTTTCGTTGATGTTTTTTCAAAACCATGCTTTTAGAACTTCTTTAAACAAAAATAATTATCGTAGAAATTATTTTGTGAGCATAGAAATGCTTGTAGGCAATATACCAACGAAGACAAGCTTAAGAAATTAGAAACTGTGTCTGTACAAAGTGAAGTTCGATAGAAACCAAAATAGAGATTTAAAAAAGAAAGCCGATGCTTGTTAAAATATCGAAAATATGAAAGAAGAAAAACTGGATTTTAAATAAAATAAAACATTTTTGTTTTATAAAAAAGTGAAAATATAATAATTGCTTTCTATATTATCACTTATTTTATTACAAAAAACCTGCTACAAAATTTTCTGTGGCCAACTCTTGTATGGGCAGAAATACGTAATTGGAAACAATGATAAAATAACGCAGAATTAAGTGCTAATACCATAGACCTACACTGTCAAAGGGTGATCAAAAAGAAATCTTAAGTAATATTTTTACCATGTAAAATGATCATTCATTCCTTGATTTGTCTGGGTAAAAGCTAACAAATCCCTTGCATTAAACGTCAAAACATTTGGGTTTTTTTCTCCATTGAAATTTACTTAAATTGATTAAGAATAATGTAATGAGATCAGTTTACTATTAACAAGTAAGTATTCAAATTTGATATCTACTACAATGAACAAATTTACTTCGTTAAGCCTTACAGAAAAAATATGAGTATTGTATTGACAATTTTCAACAACAAAATAATTTTAACCTGAAATTAATTTCTTGGAAATGGTCATTCAGTTAATTCTGATGGATTCAGACTGCAAGTGAATATTTTCGTAGAAGCCACACAAACACACCATTAAGCACGCAACATAATGTTCAAACGTCATCTTTGCTTTTAAAATGAGAAAACCTCAAATGAAGGTTCTCTCCTATTGTTAAATTTGATGTTTATTGATTCTATAAGACTCCTGTACAATCGAGTGGTTTAGAACAAGTCTTTCCCGGATCGGCATAGGTGGGTTCCAACCCTGCGACCGATCGTGTTTAGTGAGATTTTCAGGGTTTCTCTTGGTTCCACCAGGACAATGTGTGGATAACACCTTACGTAAGACCCTGACCGATAGCTTCTTCATTCACTACCTACTCTATCCCGCCTGAACCTAAGATGCCAAAAGCCCTTTAATAGATTTAAAATTCAAGATGACTTTTCTTTCCAGAAAACGTATTCGGCTATATATTCAAACATTTGCTTAAAATGGAAAGGTTATAAATACTGTACAATCTAGCCAGATACAGCAAATGTATTTATTTTAATTTTATTTGTGTCATATTTTCAAAAGTGCTGAATTTTGACTACAATCTTTTAGTAACTACAAATATAGGTTATAATAAGCCAAAGATGTATGAAGGTTGTTAATAAATTAAATTTAAGTACGGTTTCCCCGTATAAAGAATTGATGTTATGAATCTCATAACACAGCGTACCTAATTCTTATTTGTGTGTGTGTAATGGACGTTACATTTGAGGAGAATATGCTCTTTAAGTAGTTTCATTTGACTTAATATTCTGTCTCCCAGAGATAATTCAGAAATGCAAAGCAATCGTTTTACTGGCTGGACTAAACTGTCAGTTGTAACAACACCTGATCGATTGCACCCTCCACGGCCCCAATCTCCTAATAATTAAGATCCACGAGTAAACTCAGAACCTTCCCAAATGGGCGAATTAGGAAGTTGGTGCAGTCGAGTATACAAAGTGTTCGATTTGTACAATTTCCAAAGAGGGGGAAGAATTAGTGAGATATGTATTATACGGTATTTTGGGATCGTCCATATCCCAGGCTAGAGATATATATATGTAAACAGAGCCAGGGATGATTTTTGCAGAGACGGGGAAATTCCAACCATTCCCCGCTACAAATCGAACACTGACTGATACAGTTGGAGGATTCACGAGAGAATCGGGTATTTAGTTCTCTCATCTACTAGAAAGGTTCTACAACTACTTTTCATTGGGAACTAATTACTTAGATTGATTTTTTTTTGTAAAAACGTAATGAGCAAACTCAAGTTCATACACACAATCAAAAGCAATATTCTCACAGTAAATGAATTCGTCAACAAAAAAATCTTGATTTGTATTAAATAGCAAAATAAATATAAATACTGATAATTGCTCAGAACACAATTTGAGCAAATGATAATTCCTCGTAGAATATTACTCCCGGATACACAATCAATATAATACACGAAGGATACATACACTCATAGACCAAATGATTAACCACACCAAAATTCTTACTCGGAAACACATGCAAAGTGTAGACTGAAATTTTGATATTGGTAACTCTGTTAATACGGAAATTCTGTACAAAATAATAAGCAAACTAAACAAATAAATCGAATAGCAAACGATAAATAACTTCGTCAACGCTTTGATGCTAATAGTAAGGCACGTGGTCAGATTCGGAACTCGATTCCTACCTGGGTCATCGCAATGAATTCAAAACTCGTAGAAATAACAATCCCGAAGTTACACAAGATATATATTACGCCTAATAGAACACGACACCAAGATAAAAATCCCTTGATGCCTTTCAAATCGACGGATTTCCAACACATGGGCAAGTTACGAACTCGATTCCCACCTAGGGCATCACAGACAAAACTACCAATAAATACGGAAATAATAGGTATGCTTCTCCTTACTCTATAAGGAATACTTATTACACTTAACGGAATGATTTAATACAACGGATGCACTCAGATTCGACCGATATCAAACACGTACAGTTCCTCGTTTAGCCTGACTTCCGCACTCAAAATGTAGAAATTCTTAATTTTTTCACTCTGAAGACAAAATATATTATCGCAGACGAATACTATAAGCCTTAACAAACAAGCTAAGTTACAAATATCCGATATTCCACCTCGCTTATGAAGATTACGAAACTTTACCTCGCCTTAGAACACCGAACAAAATAATTTACCATAAAAGAAAATCCACGAAATTAAATAACATGTCAGCAATACTAGAAACATGGACGTAGCAAAACTCTCGCATACGTTTAAGCACACTCCTTGAAAATTCAATCCTGAAATTATAAGACCTCGTACACACTTACCGTAGATTTCACGTAATTCCCAATCATCGACACATGGTCTAGTCAAGTTAGCTCATATTTTAGGTGAACGTAGAAGAAACTGCAACATCATTTCTGTAACTTTATTCATAAATCCAATATGGTGGAAATGAACAACATGGCGGAAGGCTAAGTAGCGGTTTCTAGATGAAAAATGAGTGCTGAAAACGATGGAAGAAAGCTTACCACTGTTAACTCTATTCATAACTCCAACATAGCGGAAATTAACAAAATGGCGGATTTTCACAGGCTATCTATGTATGTCTGTAAGTTTGTTACCTCGTAGAACCTAAACTACCAAAGCGATTTTAACAAATGAAGTATCGTTGGATTTTCCTTGATCCATACTGTCTTCTACGCTATATGAAGCTATGAAATAATAAATACAATATGGTGGAAATAAACAATATGGCGGATTTTCACCTGCAATGTATGTATGTTTGTTATCTCGTAAAGCCTAAACTACTTGAGCGATTTTAACAAATGAGGTGTCGTTGGGTTCGTCTTGATTCAGAATGTGTCCTAGGCTATATGCAGTCATGAAATAATAAATCCAACATGGCGGATTTTAATTTCAGAATAATTTCTGATAGTGGTTTCTACAAGGAAAAAATTGTGCTCAAAAAGATGGACCAACAAGGTCTACCACTGTAAATATTTTCGTAATATCACAAAATTACAGTTTTTGAAGAAAGCACTAAAAACTCAAACTATTTTATTTAATTGCTCTTTTTAATTCGCTTTCGTAAACTTGCAGTACATATTTATTTATGTATTTACCTCCTAAAAAAAGTTATATTGCCAATAATAGAAAGCTGAATCATTGTGCATGTATGCAATATATAATAATAAAAAGAGGCAAAAAACCTAATAATAAACAATTATTTCAGTGTACAATTTCTTGAACGCTATGCACTAATGGGTTAATCTATGTTTTTTTAGATTTAACTCAAGATTTAAGCATGTTTCATCGAATTTATTATTTCATCATTTCATATAGCCTAGTAGACAGTATGGATGAAGATAAATACAACCCGGTACATAGATAACCTGTGAAAATCCGCCATTTTGTTAATTTCCGTCATATTGCAGTAATGAATAGTCACATCGCCAGACTTCGTTCCATCATTTTCAACACTCATTTGTCATCTAGAAATCACTGTCAGAAATTCTGTTGCAGTTTGTTCTAGGTTCATTGCTATTTTTACTGGACTAACAACCATTCTCAAATTCTAACAATACGATAATTATTAGAATTGAATACTGAAGAATTACTCGCCATCGTAATCTCAATCGTTCATTCGTGTATCTGAACAAACTCAATCAGTCAATGTACCACACTGTTCTCGAAAAAATATTGTCAAATTTACAGCTCACAAAAGACACACATTTCCAACCACGATCAAGCGGATCGTAGCGAACCACTTCCGCTCAAAGATATTAGTTCAGAAATTGGCCGTTAGGTGGCTCTGACGTCATATCAATAAATTTTGTATACTAGCTTTCCAGATGATGTCAAAAGTTGACATAATGAACGCAATGAACAAAGAAACATTTACACAGTGTAACGAAACAACAAAATATTCATTACACAATGATAAGAAAATAATAGATGAAAACAGTATAGAGGGTCAGTAATATGTTGCCCGAAAACATAGACAAAGCTAATCTCGTTACTCGCGCCATGTTTTAATAGCTTTTTTCTATTTGCCAATTAGGGATCACAATCCTCCATTCACCAAGAATATTTCCCAATTCTGCACAAGTATATCATCAACATGGCGGCAGCAAACACTTGATCAGAATTGCATGTTTAGCTACGATACACACTAAATCAAAAGAGCAAGAATTTTCGCTCTTTTAGATTTTTCACTCTTTCATTCTTTTGTAAAGCCAATTTTCAATCAAAAAGAATGGTTTTCAACAAAACGCTCTCGCTTTGGAAGGAAAATGTGCTCTTTATAGATGAAATTCCGTTCTTTTGGATGGATAAACGTTTCGTTTATTTTTTCAAACTTGAAAGAGCGATTTCTCATCTTTTTTAGAGTGATTTGCAATGCATCATGGGTACTAGTCAACTTTCTTCTCTGCCATTTGTAACTGAGAAGGTTATCGAAATACTAAGCTATACTGTGAAATTTATAACGTTGCGCTCAGTTAAAAATGACAACAGAAAACCTGAAAACTTTTCTGTTAGAATAATATATCGGAAGACGTCAGGAGGAAGATATATACAAGAAATCTTTGAATGTTGTTCTCAAGTACCTGACGAGACGAAAGAAACCATTTTGAAAGGTGTATTATTGCTATTGGACATCGAGACTCTGAAAATTGAGTCCTTAAGGTAAACGACATCTCTTCATGCTTTTGCAAAACTACTGCAAGTACTGTTATGGATCTGAAACATTAGGTGATATAAAGGGCATGGGGGAAATAATGGTAATATTCATGTGAACTGTGGACTGTGGAAAGAGTTCAAGTTACAAACAATAGATGGCAGCATATTGCTAATTTGTTTTATTGCAACATATGCCAGCAAGACAGAATGAATTTTCTTTAACGAAATATCTCAATTCATGCTCAATGTGGGTTACCATTGTTTTTCCAAATGTCTTTCATATATCAAGCCACTTTCAGAAAATTTTTAACAGTGTCGATAAGCAATTTCTGCGCAACTGTAAAAAAATATTTTACATTTTCTAACCATTTTTGAGGGGGGAGGGAGGCAGAACTTTTAAGTTAGATGAAACTACCTTAAGAACTTTTACCCCCTAAATGTAACGTCCGTTACGCAGAAAAAAAATCATAATTAGGTATACTAATTTTTCATCATATGTAATGATATTCGTAACATCAATTCCCCACAAAAACTTTGATTTGAAGTTACAAAAAAGATTGCACCTTTTCAAAATATGACAAAAAGATTTTTAAAAAATAGAATAATAACGAGAACAAGTTAGTTTTTTTTCTTTTTTAAATGAGGACAGCTTGATGATAATGTATGTTCCTATAGTAAGAGAATACTGTGGAGGAAGCTATTTCACCAATTTTCACGTCGGTATGGGTATCCGATTCGAATATATACATATAGTACAGTATACGACAAAATTTCTTTAGCGAATAACTTTAGAACCCGCTTTACATTCTAGTGCCTATAACTTACAGAAACTTACATTCTCTTTAATTCACTGAAAACTGAACTCAAATCAGTCCATGCGACCCAAAGTTATTCACAATAAAATTTTATCAAAGGGAAACAACTTTTGTCGCTAAGTGTACAAAAATACCATCCTGAAAGATCTGCTGAAAAGAAAGAAACGTTAGAGAAAGTCGAGGTCATTGGACGAAAATAGGAAAGAAATTTCTTCATACCTATTGATATTGAAACATTAGCCTGCGTTACAGGCTCAGTGCACATAGTAGAAAATTACCACAGAAAAAGATTGGAATGTAACCAGCTTCCAAACGAACGTTCAACTACAGATCATTGAATTCCAATATGAAACTAGTTTCTCTCTATCGACGTTCGTTTACGTACTAGCGATTGCATATATACCTTACCGGATTAGAAAGACCAGGTAAATCAAGGTTTTTGAACCCACATGGCTTTAGCTAAGACGCTATAGACAGACTAACAGACAAGATGGGATTAAAGTAGCTTTATGTGGGATCTAGTATCGAACTCATTCAATACTTTGCTTTGTGTATAAATTAACTTGAACGCCTGTGGCTTATGTTTCCCTTTTGTATAGAAAGGTACAGCGGGTTGCATAAATATTGTTTTATAAGGCGTTTTCAATACTTCCAGGAGGAAAAGAGGCCCTATTCTGGTGAAAATGTAAAATTTCTTACATTACAGTATTCGGTATATAATTATACGATTATGATTAAGTTTAGTGTGAAGTAATGATCTCTAAAGTTAGATGGCAGCACTGCCATCATCGAGAATCATAGATTTTCCGTTACACAAGATTGCAATGCTGCTCCTACAACAAATTCCAGCCAGAGAGTTCAAACTTTCAGGGAAGAAAATTCATAGCTATTTCAAGAGTTCTGTGTGCCGATTTTTAAAATTTTCCTTTGTGTTAATTGTCGGAAGAGCTTCATTGTTATAGCTTTGGATAGTGACAACGCTCGTGAAATGTTTTTATGCTTTCTTTCCTTTGAAAGTTTGAACTCTCTAAGCTTCAACTTGTATAGAAGCAGCATTGAAATTTCGTATAGCTGAACAATACATTAAAAATATACGGAGTCAATGCTGCCATATAGTGTTAGAGATATTTGATTTATATTAACCTTAAGTCAAATCCAAAAAATCTATAGAATATTCCTTAGCAGTTTCTGTAACTGATAAACCTTGCTGATCTACCTGCCACCTATAAGTAAGAGCTAGTGTCAAGGAGCTTAAGGCTTAATTGTGATGTCTATGTTAATTTAGTAATTAATATGTTCTTGATTTATGTATATAGCATAGCACAAAGCAAGTCATTTATTTCTTAAATCAAATTACTTTCATTTCGTTTAAAAATTAAAAAGAACCGAAATTCAACAAAAGAAATAGATTGTATAGTAAATTAGTGTATTTTAATCAGTCAGACGTCTTCCGAACTTCGGAACCCGTAATCAGAAGATCAAAGATCAACTTGGACAAGCAAAGAAGCAAAGGGCAATTGACGCCCGCCCACTTCCTAATTGGAGGAAAATAAGAGCTGCTTCTCTCCGATTCGCAAAAGAGAATGTTTGTGATTGGTCAGAAACAAGCTTTAATAAGTTAACATTGTGATGTGAAACTGTATAAAAAGACTGGGTATTTGACACCTTTGTGCTCACTTGAGGTCCAGCCACCGAACTGTCAACATTTAATCGAAGTGACCGCACTCAGCTTTGAAGTATCGTCATTCTGCCAGGCAGCGACAAGAACAGCAAAGAGAATTCATCACTATTTAACATAAAAAGTTACACTTTAATTTCTATATCTTCTGTCTTCTAGAATTGCTGCATCGTTGGGTGCCTTGAATTCTGTTTCTCTAGCATATGACATTTGTATTATTGAAGTGCCATGTTCAGAGTAATTAGTTATAACCTTAGTAGATTTGTTTTCGTGCTCCTTTTGTAAAATATCCTATTAATTATCAGTCAATACCCTAAAACGTATTACCTACCAAAACACCAGGCGAATGCCGAGATAGTACCTGTAATTTAGGCCCAGAACACCCCATGAGGGTTATTTGCTATAAAACGTCTACAGTGGATGCTGCGTGCGTCTGAGATCGAAACCTTTTTGTGACCAGTATCCTATTGGTTATACTTTAGGCGTAACAATATCCACCGTGGACGACACTAGCTTATTTTCTTACTCTACTGTATGAAAAATTTAGCTAGGAAATAAATTAACGAATTCTTGCTGTAGCTTTTGTTCCAATTACGTAACATCAAGAATAATTTAGTTTCTGTATTAACTCGGAAAATCTTAGACCAAATGTTTCTCCTTTTACAAATGTAAAATAAAATTAATAGAAAATTTTAGATCAAATGTTTCTCCTTTTATAACTGTAAAATAAAATAACTTAGAAAGAAGAATACGCAAGTAATACAAGACGGGAATATCCAACACTGGTGGTTTACTGGCCACAGCCGAAGATGTAGGTAGCTACCAAGAAGACAGGCCAATACTAAATTAACCACCGAGCGGCCGTAGCTTAGCTGGTAAAGAGTTGGGAAGGTCCTGGGAACAATCCTAGTTGACACTATTTCTGACTTAGGTTTTAACATGGTTTACCTTAGTCACACCAGGTAAATATAGGGATGTTACCTGCTAACTTGGCTCAAGGCGACTATCTTCTAACATCCGCCCCTCAAGCTACGCTGACCTGAGCCTGAGATGCATAGAGGCTAGAACGAATTCAATTCAAACAAAACTAAACCTAACCTTCGATGTATAGGAAAAGAATTTCGTTTTTAATCGTTCTTAACCCTTGAACTAAATCAACGATCGTTATGGTGGTTCCATGTCTACAATTATATTGTTACATTACGTTAATTTTGCCTACTGATCATGGGCAACTGCAACTCGGAAACCGCTGGTTGGCATGATAATTTTTCGTTTCAATTCATTAGCTACGGTTATTTTAGTTTTTTGATTCGACACTTCCCCCAGGGGACTTTATTCACCCTGCACCAACGGGCAGGGAAATCAGCTAGTAACGAATAAGCTATTTGTCTTATTCGAGCACGATTAACTTTAGTTATACGCGTAATAATAAGTTAACTTTTACGTTCAACTTTCTTTCAGAGCGAATTACATTTGGTTAGGATCTTGTGAACTATTCTCCGTTACAAGTGCAGTATTTCATTGTTGTTTAAGCAAATTTCTATCAAGGGATACACCCTCCTATTCCTTTTTACGCTTAGTCATCCTCGAATCCTTTCTCAACTGAAATGGAAACACTTTCCACGACGTCAGAAGTAGAAATTTCCAACTCTCCTTAGGGACTCATCTATAATTCGTTTTCTCGGCTACCATACAAACTCTTGACATCTCGTCTCCATTGTGTGGCTGTTACGATAGTCAACTGTCTTGCAGAGGGATCTGTAAAGTGGCGCCAACTTGGGAGCAGTGGAGGTCAAAGGAAACAAAGTGAGACGCTTAACCAAAGACTATACGACAACACCACAGGGCAATAAACCAAAAAACAAAAGAAACAACTCATATGTACATGACTATTTCAAAAGAGAAGTACTAAAAAACAGAAGAAAAAAATGGTTTTCTCTTTCTTTGAAAACGGTAGAAACAGTAGCGAAAAAGATCCATCTACACAACCGTGAACTTTCTTTGAAATCCGTACCAACTGGTACCCGTAAGTAATAAAAGTCGTCCCCCGCTTTTCTTTTTTCGTTTTTCCAACCAAGCGAGCGTTCAGTTGTAAGGAAAGCGATTCCTCTTTGTCTCTCTTTATCAAGTTTCTTTTGTTCTTTTCTACTTCTTTCAATGCTTCTATCTTCTTCATCTTTTATTTTCATATTTCACGATATTATTTCATTTTATTACCATTCCCGCTACTCTATTACTGATCTCTTGTCTGCTCTGTAGCGAAGTTACAACTCTATTGGCTATTGCCCTATTGGAGAGCGATACTTGAGCACTCTTGCGGTCATTCGTGAAACTACAATCTATTATTGAAAAATGTTCTCTTCGTACTCTTTCCTTTCTTCTTACGCCACATTGGAAGAAAATACATAGAGAAGTATCCTTGAAAGAATTTCAAATTTCGTTTCTCTTGAATTTTATGGGTCCTACAATTTTATTATGGTGAAACGAATAACAAATATATCTCCAGCAGATGGATTCAAACTTATAAAAAGCAAAATATAGTGCAGTCTAAATATTCTCTTTAACTTGTAAGAATTTTAACAAATTGACTTATTGTCTAAAAACTATTGATAAAAGAGCCATTCACTAAGCTATGAAACAAGGATATTAATATCTGGTGTAGTAAAAAGTAATCCATTATTTTGCCAATAGATGGCTTCAGTGATCTGTAGCTCGCGTTGTATAAGTCCGATCGGGTTCAACGAGATGGCGTTCAAACGATTGCGTACTACAAACACTGTTCAGATAGTTGTGATGAGTTGACTCAGTGTTGTGTGACCGCGCGTCAAAATGGACACTAGCAAAGAGAAAATACGCTATATTTTACAGTTTTTCTTCGATAAAGGCGAAAACGCAAGCCAGGTGGCTGCAAATGTGAATAGTGTTTATGGTCCTGATACTGTAACAGCCAATCACGCGCAATTTTGGTTTCGTCGATTCCGTTCCGGTAATTTTGACGTCAAAGATGTACCACGCACTGGAAGGCCAAGTGTCGAACATGTCGATAAAATCATGGACATTGTCGCGTCCGACCGTCATGTAAGCACTGTTTCGATTGCCCAAGAGCTAAACATTGCACAAAAAACCGTGTGGAACCATTTGCATAAGGCTGGATACACAAAGAAGCTTGATGTATAGGTGCCACACGAGTTAACGCAAAAAAAACCTCATGGACCGAATTTCCATGTGCGAATCGCTGCTGAATCGCAACAAAAGCGACCCATTTCTGAAGCGGTTGGTGACTGGTGATGAAAAGTGGATCACTTACGACAACGTCACGCGAAAACGGTCGTGGTCGAAGCGCGGTGCGCCGGCGCAAAAGGTGCCGAAGCCAGGATTGACGGCCAGGACGGTTTTCCTGTGTGTTTGGTGGGATTGGCAGGGAATTATCTACTATG